>CAUYRH010168888.1:0-36013 GCA_963574655.1 Perodicticus potto
TTGCCCCTTTCCCCATATTCTTGTGCTATAATTGGGTTATAGCCTTCATATGAAAGCTATAAATTAGCTTCATAGTAGGGCTGAGTACATTGGATACTTTTTCTTCCATTCTGGAGATACTTTGCTAAGAAGAGTATGTTCTAGCTCCATCCATGTAAACATGAAAGACGTAAAGTCTCCTTCTTTCTTTAAGGCTGCATAATATAACTATTAGTAATAATTAATAATCCTCCATTACTAACTTCTCCTTTTTAACTAAAGCCACCACATATCTGCTGTCTGCCTTCCTTGCCTAGACACTTCTGAACAAACTGTGATTAATTCAATTCAAAGTTCAGTTTTGCAAAAGAAAAAAGAAAAAAAGGGGAGGGATAGGGGAAGAAGTTAAAAAAAAGAAAGAAAAGCAATCTTGGGGTTCTGCTTGAGTGAACACAGAACTTCAACAAGAAACGACCTTTTACTAGTTTCACAAAACAAAAAAAAAACAAAACTTGCTTGGTTTAAGCAGCCACTTCTTAATCTGGATTTGCCAAAGTCGGTCCTCCAGGACTAATAATTTATCCTAGGGTAGCTCCAACATTCAGGGTTTTCTTTGAAAGGTTTTCTCTAGTTACCACCAGCGGTCAGTCTATTCTGACAGTGAACACACAGAGCGGGTCTGCAGGCTCATCCTCCTGTTTCTCCCTGGACGTGGACATTTACTAACAGTCATTCAGACATGCCCCCGGTGTACGTAGAAGGGACACACACACACAGGTGTCTCTGTCTTGGACTAGCACACGCTCACACACACAGGCAGGTTACATGGCTAAGGTTAGAAAAAACTTCCAACATGTAACTACTTTCCGCTCACAGAGGTAGACGAGGTTCATCCAGTGTTATGACTTCTGCCCCAATTCCCATCCCCACTAACACCTTCGACTCCCCCCCAGCCTAAACGCAGACAAAAATTGTTCATTTCTGTACTTTTTCTAGGGGTACAGAGGCTTCAACTTTTCGAACTATACGGCCCTTATGGAAGGCAATGACTGGCTCTCTTTCCAGGCCTGTTTGTCTCACCCGCATCAACAATGCCTGCTCACTTCAATTTAAAGTTGAAGAGTGACTTTAAATCATACCCAATCTGGCAAAACATCATTTCATGGCTGGTTACTAGTAAAACACACACAATTTTCCCTTTCAGAATTTTTGAGCCACTGAGCCAGGAAATCTCTTGGTGGCCACCCCGCTTCCCATTTATACAAGAAAGACAGCACTCTGGATTGGAGGCTGCAACTTCCCTGCATGGCAGCAGGCTGGCCTCACTCTCGCCCCACCTGAGTCTATCTACCCAGGGGCTTGGAGCCTGCAGGAGGAAGAGTCACTGCGTTCATTAAAAGCTCAGCCGGCCTCCTTCCTACCTCGTCACATGCTCTGGTCTTCCTCGCCGGAGAGGTGTGGGGATGGGTGTGGTGGCGGGCGGCACAGTCCAGGGGCTGGTGTTGCCTGCAGCGGGTCCGCCTGTTCAGCAGCCTTTTAATGAACTCAGTGACTCAGCGCCGTCCCTTCCCCCACTGGCCTCCAATCTCACTCCTCTCAATCGCACTCATGTCCATGTGACAGCGCGTTGTCTCCACCGAGACTAATCCCATATCAATAAGAGCTTTCAGCACGACCCAGACCAGATTACTCTGCCTCACAACCACTTTGCTGACCCGCCCAGGGGGCCACAGATACTCCCCGAGCGCATGCTATTTACAGAGGAGTCCACAGAAGCCGGATCGCTCGGCGTGATTATTTCGCTTCCAAGTTTGTGGCTTTAACAAAGCAACTCGGCAAACCAATGCTCAACCACTCAACCAGGCGCCGTGCAACCTCTGGTTTGAGAAGGTGATGCTGACTTTCACACAGATGCAGTTAGGAATACAACCAGGGGCTGCAGGGAGAGTGTGGATCTTGTAGCCCCGCTCCACCACTGGATCAAATATCAGTAATCAAGGCTGCATGGGAGATGAGCAGAAACCACTTATTTGTATGAGTTTTGCAGTAAGATTTCCTTGCCATAGATCCTGGGCAAGGCAACATGGCATTTCATTCTCAGATTAATGTACAGTGAGCATGATACAACACGTAAGAAGGCTAAAAAAACAAATTACTGAGATTAGTTCTTAACTTGGCCCATCCAGTCTGAGCCTTAAGAGGTAAATAAAACTTGAAAGGAGACCAAACGTCACCAAACTTTGAGTATGGACCCAATCTCCCCAGCTGTCCTATCTTTTCCTGCAACTTTTATCTTATTCTTAAAGTGCAAGAGAACACTGGTCTCTGTCCAGAGATTTCTGGGTGGACGAGATAAATAGGAGGAATAAAGATAAAGCTTATAAACACTGTTGGAATAACAGTGTTCCCAGAAAACAACTTTCTCTGTTCCTGAGAACAGCCTCGGGGTTTTGTGAGAACAGTTTAATCAGCATTACGGGCAAGACCAGGGTCAGGCCATATATAAAATCATCACGGAGGATCTTTCCAGCACTAACCGTGAAGGGATGAAGCCATCACAGTAGACGAAGCCCTTCGCACACAAAACTCTCATCCTCAGAAATGTGTCATTGATCTTGAAGTAAAGATTTTTAGTTCTAACACTGTGCTGACGGCTACTTAAAATTCAACCATTTTCCCTTACGAATGCATTAAATTTGCTTAAATGCACCAAATCAAAGTTTATTTTCAGTATTAAAAACACCTGATGCTCATTTCGTGTCTCTGTTCAGATCAGCCGGGCAGATGTGAGGGCGCTGGGGACCCACAGGGGAGAAATGCCGGGAGGAGCCAGGACAGCCCCGGGCCACACAGGCACACTCCAGGCGGAAAAGCATGGCTGGTGGGAATGCAGAAAACACCACCGCACGGAGGAAGAGCCAATGTTATCACAGGGGAGGCTGATTCCATCCACTTCTGATCATAATACCTCTTGAGGTTTATCAGAGAGTAGGCCTCAAATTCAAGGGGGATTAATTCGGAAAACCAAACTGAATCTGATTTGGAGTCGTACATGCAACAACTGATCCATGCAAACACACAGTAACAGGGGATCTAGCCAGAGGCCGACAGTGGACAGCAGGACCGTCCCCTGTAACGAACACACGGCAGGGCCGACACAGGGCCTTTGGGACTCGGGGCTGCTTCTCCAGCCAAAGCCAGACAGAGTCCCATCACCAGAGGAGGGAGGCCATTCAAATGCCAGCCTTAGTCTTTTCTTCCTTTCCCTCTTGCAACACCCCTGCCTTACTGGCATTTTCCTCAAAGAGTTCCCACGACCTGATGTATTTTATGCCGTATGACGTGGTTCAGGGGTGCCCAGCCTTTTTTCTCTTCTGCTGCACACTGGAAGAATGAGTTGCCTTGGGCCACACAGTAAGTACACAAACACTAACAAAGCTGGGTGGCGGGGGGAGGGAGGAGAGAAAAAGGTCTGCGCATACTTTTCGCAATAACCAATACCACAGATAAGCACGACAGTCCTCACATAATCTGTATGCAGCCTGCTTGGATACTCCTGGTGCGGCTTTCATAGGAACGTTAACTGATGTAGTGAAAGAATGAGGGGAGGGGGGCTTGAGATGGGCGGGGAGATCAGCCTCCAAGTCTCTGTGTCCTCAGCTGCAGGAACAGCATCTCCGGCCCTCTTGCTTCCTTAGCTGGTCTGACCTGGTGCCGGCCTGGCCAGCTGTGAGTGTGGGTTTGTATCACAGAGCAGGTGGACTAAACGGGATGGAGAAAACAGCATCTGAACCCCAGCTCTGCCATGTGCCTTCTGGGGCTTCCCTTTCCCTTCAAGGCCCCTCTGTAAAATGCAGATAATCACATCTGCTCTGTGTACCTGCCACTGTCAACAGGAAGCCTAAACCATACTCTTGAAAATAAATATTACGAAACTCACGATGCTATCAGAGGGCACGTTCTGATCGGTCTATCCAAAGACTACATTTGAAAGTATAAATGGCTGTAAGGCGGAAAGAAAGTCTTAAAGAAAAATTTTATATTACACTATGGAAAAATATCTTATTTGCTTTAAGTAAGGGAAATCTAAGTTTCAAATCAATGGATTAGGGGTGAGACGGTCATAAAATGAAGCAGGGAAATGGAGCATTCTCCCAAATCAGATTACTAAAATTGGAGCTGAAGGGGGCTCACAAGCTCACTCGGTTGATACAGGGCACAGGCCAGCTTTGGGGGCCGGCACAGTCCTATAGAAGGAACCTGATGTCGCACCCTGGGAACTTCCCTGTTGCTTCACCGGCCAGCCCTTCCAGCAGCACAGTGAGAGTCCTCAGGCTTTTGGCAAACATTGTGCTGACATCTGGAGTGAGCAGTGACAGCTGTGTAAGTGGACAGCTCAGGCCTGCAGGACTGCCCCCAAACTCAAGTTTAGAAGGACAGGTCACTGGAGCTTGGAGTCATCCAGTCCAAACATCTTGTTTTGCAAACAGGGCCTGGCAGCCGGATGAGGGTACTTCCCCAAGAAAGGCAGCATCCAAGCTCTTCTGAGCACCATGTCCCCCGGACCCCAATTCCGTGCACACTCACTCCGGTAGGGCGATTTCTTCCCCTGCTAACTAGAAGCCAACTGTTCACCCTCCGGCCAGTACACGTGTGTACCACACAGCAGGACCTTAAAATCATCTTCAAGAATTTTTTCCTCCTGGCTTTATAAAAATCTATCCTTTCCTTAGAAGAGTTATTTCCCCAATATTAAATATTCCAGGTGCTTTGAGCAGGCCAAGTCTTGAACCATCTAGTACTTATAGGCAAATCCAGTGGTGCATTTATGAACGCTCACCATGTGCACAGCTCCCGACGGAGCTCGTGAGGCCTCATTTGCCTCTCACAACAGCTGTGGGATATGGGCAAGGCAGGGGTTATCACCCTTAATTTATGTGGTTTCTAGAGAGGTGAAATAATTTATCTGGTGCCTCGACTAGAGCAGAACGCAGGTCTTCCGACCACAGCTTTTTGGTCCTTCCTTCTCACTTCATTCATCCAAAGTAAGAGCTGCTGTACACCAGGCCCTACAGTTAAAACCAAGGAACCAAGATGTACGTGTAAAACAGAGTTCAGGCTTTTGGGGAGCTGGCATCCAATGGACACACATACACACACAGAGGACACAAAGGCATGGATTTGGGGGTTAGAAATTTTGGAATCAGACAGGCTGGGATTTGAGACCAGACTCCACTGCTTACTAGTAAAGCAGCTACAGGCAAGCTTCCCCTCTTTGATCTGGCGTCCTCACCTCACAGGACTGCCTGCCGTCAGGATTACGCGAGCCAGCAGAGGAAGGAGGTGTTTAGTACAAAGCTGTAAGTACACTTACACACCCAGTAAGTGTTAGCTACTTTCTTTCTTTTTTTTTTTTTTTTTTTTAATGAGACAGAGTCTCAAGCTGTCACCCTGGACAGAGTGTCGTGGCATCACAGCTCACAGTAACCTCCAACTCCTGGGCTCAAGTGAGTCTCCTGCCTCAGGCTCCCAAGTAGCTCGGACTACAGGCGCCCGCCACAACGCCTGGCCATTTTTTGGTTGCAGCCACCATTGTTGTTTGGTGGGTCCGGGCTGGATTCGAACCCGCCAAGTCAGGTGTACATGACTGGCGCCTTAGCCCGTTGAGCCACAGGCGCCGAGCCAGTGTTAGCTACTTTCATTAACATTAATACAAAGCAATGCTGAAGTCAAATAAAGGCTACCATTTGAACAAGGTCTGGTGACATCTCAACACTTCCTTTTTTTTTTTTTTTTTTTTTTTGCAGTTTTTGACCGGGGCCAGGTTTGAACCCACCACCTCCGGTATATGGGGCCAGCGCCCTGCTCACTGAGCCACAGGCGCTGCCCAAGGTCTGGTGACATCTATCATAAGTTTGGGGAAAGGTGTTCTGCAGAAACTGAACCTTACAGAATGGCTCCAACAAAAAAGTTGTTCTTGAAAGACAATCCTTATCTTTTCTTACTTTGTTCTTTGCATCTATCTGAGTAGTCACCCAGTGCCTGCCGGGAGCACAGCACTTAACAGAAATGATTCTCATCAGGGCTCCCTTGAATAAGGGTTGTCCTAGGGTGTTTAAAACATGAGCTCATTTACAAAAGTTATACTCACACACCTTTTTAGAATTACACCTACTGGGAGAAACAGGCATGGCAGTGGTCCAGTCTGATCCTAGCTAGAGGGAACGGCTTAAAGAGAAACACACCTATAAAAAGAACAACAAGGGCAGCGCCTGTGGCTCAGCGAGTGGGGCGCCAGCCCCATATACCAAGGGTGGCGGGATCGAGCCTGGCCCTGGCTGAACTGCAAAAACCAAAAATAGCTGGGCGTTGTGGCGGGCACCTGTACTCCCAGCTACTCGGGAGGCTGAGGCAAGAGACTCGCCTAAGCCCAGGAGTTGGAGGTTGCTGTGAGCTGTGTGACGCCATGGCACTCTACCAAGGGTGATGAAGTTGAGACTCTGTCTCAAAAAAAAAAAAAGAACAACAAATGGCCTTTGGTAACAAAGTGAAAAGTCCTTCCCCAGGGGCCACATTAGAGCAATGGGGAACCTACTTTCATCAGTAGAGATGGGGCTTGATTAGTTTGGATTTCAATTATGTTTGAAGTCACTTTTCCTTTGCAGGAGAGAATTTACCTGGCTAAATACTTACTCATTGGTAATATCTGCTCACCAAAGGGCATGGACAATTCCACACTTGCCACTTTGTACAACAATTACATTGATACCTCTCAGCTAACCTGTTCCAATGGCCAACTGAACTAATTTGGACGGAGCGGAGACGTGGCCGAAGTAGGCTAAGCCTGTGAACTTTCTTTTGGAAAAAAAAAAGAAAAAGGTTCAGGTGCTGAAGACACATATCTCTAATACCTGTCACAATGACATATCCTAGTCTATAGATATGATAATGTGTAAACTAGATAATTACTTAGAATCGATCTCTTGCAAGACAAACTTTATGAGAAAGAAGTTGGCATGTGCCTGTTTGTTTCATGTGTCCATTTGTTTCCCTAATGGGCAAGACAGAGTCATTTCCACAAAGTTCCTTGATCTTATGCAGAAGGAAAACTATCATCCTTCAAGAACACCCAGAAGCTTTGGATTGATAGCTGGCCTTTTGGACAGCTCTTCCCTGCCTCAGGCTGCTGCCCTATACTAAAAAATAAAGGACCAAGTCCTCTGGGTGATGATATTTGTAACTTCCTTCAACTAGGTTCTTTGAGATGGCATAAGACTTTCATTACTACCTAGAATGTGAGGTGAAGAAATTGAAAAAACCCAATCACTCTTTCTACCATAGGAGACAATGTAGTTGCTTTGATGCCAGGATATAACATTCACTTCTTTTAAATTTACAGAAACAGAAGCAAAACAGAGTCACAGAAAATTCAGCTATCAAGGATACCATGTGACAGACAGACACCTATTTCTAAAAAGGTTCAGGTCTTTTTTTCTGGAGGGGGGGAGAGCACGACATAGTGACATTCTTTCTGTCTGAGTGCCGTGGCATCACAGCTCACAGCATCCTCAAACTCTCGGGCATAGTGATTCTCTTGCCTCAGCCTCCCAAGTAGCTGGGACTACAGGCACCCACCACAATGCCCAGCTATTTTTGTTGTTGTTGTTGTAGTTGTCATTGTTGGTTAGCAGGCCCCGGGGCTGGGTTTGAATCCGCAGGCCCTGGTGTTTGTGGCCAGTGCCCTAACCACTAAGCTACGGGCGCCGAGCTCTTTAAAGAGACACTCTTACCTGAGGAATTACAGAAGTCCTCACTACCTTACTCAAAGGCAGCGTTCCCAACATCACAGCCATGAACATGCAGATGTAGATTTCTTAAGCTCTTCTATATTACAACTCACTCTAAAACTCAGAGGCCTTAACACCGAGGTCAGATCCTGCAGCCGTCCTGGGAGGGGCTAAAGGATGTACTGTGTATCACCATCGTATCTAATTTCATGCAAGGACTATCCCAAAATACTGCAAGAAGTGAACTGGGAAAGAGTCTCTTAGATTACCGCCCCTCAACACCACCTCTCAACACTAGTCTGGACAGAAGCTGCACAGCCGACAGAGCGGGATCATATTCTGTACGTAAAAGCAGGGGTCCGGGTTCTCCTGACAGGCTCTTACATTCCCAGATTGATGCAAATTCATGCGCACAAAACTCATTCTGAGTTTAGGAAATACTTGACATGTTTACCTAAAGTCATAAAAAACAGACTTATTAAAATGCCTCAGAAGTACAGAAAGTTAGGCTTCAAAAATTATTTCCCTTCCCAAAATGGTATTGCTCCCACTGGTCATATATCAAGGGCTCCCTACTCAGTCTCTCTCTGCCTCGGCAACGACACGAAACCCCAGGCTGTGCCCACGGCAGTCCCGCCGGGATTCTCCAGAGCCCATAAAGCAGGGAAGGGAAACAGAAATACGACGAATGTGTACACTTTATTTTAGACCTATCTTGATTTCCTTTAGGCTTTGGGGCCATGACTACCTTTACGGCGGCAATAATTTTAGTGTAAGAACCCAGTAGGAAAATTTATTATGGGAAAGCATTTTATATTAAATTGTAAAACAAAAGGCAAGGCCTGTTATTTTTCTCACTCAAGGATACCACTGGACTCAGAGCAGGAAAGCAGCTGTTTCAAACATTAGCCTGTAGCTCCTGGTGTTAGCTGACCTGTTGACACTTCCCTTCTGTGGCCATTCTTGCAGGGAATCATCTACTTCCCGGGATGTTACATTTGGGGTCAGGCTTCTGTAACTTTCATCTTATCTACCTTTCAAGAAAAGAAACACTAATCTGGCAAAAAAAAAAAAAAAAAAAAAAAGTGGGAAGAAGGGTGAATACTCTTTTGTAAAATTTATAAACGGACGTGTCTAAAGTGTAATTTTATTTTTGCTTATAGAAAACACCATCCATGCCTAAAGCCATCTCTATCAGAGTGATATAATTGGTAAGATACAGTCCCCATCTGACTTAAAGGACGTAGTTGAGTGTTACTTCTCTCTTATCACCACCACAATTTGATCTACCCTATACATTCATCATAGGCTCTTGTAGTACTATTTGGGCATTAATAGTTGGATAAATTAGGGCAGAGACTGTGGTGACAAAGCTGTGGCTGGAAAGAGTGATGCTTTAAACCGGTGGTTCTCAACCTTCCTAATGCCGTGGACCTTTAATGCAGTTCACAACCCACAGGTTGAGAACTGTTGCTTTAAACCCTCAACCGTACAATCGAACTTTTTTTGGTTTTTATTTTTTTTCAAACAAGTGACTCTCACCAGCAATTGGAAGGCATCTAAATATACCTTCCCATAATTTGCCCATACTGTCCCTTTCTGCTCCTTAATTACAGCTCTTAAATATTTATTCAGTGTCTAAAATGAGTTTGGTGTTCTGCTAAGCTGAATAAGCTGGAAGGTAGACTAGAAAATGCATTCGAGGCCCTTATCTTAAACCTTATGATATAGTCTAAAATATTAGACTAATAACACCTTTTCCCAATACAAACATAAAACCAGTATTAAGTAGGGGCAGCCAGCATGGCGGATGTATGGGGATCCTTAAACTTATTGGAGTGTGGATTGAGAAAGGGGCAGGGAATTATGGTTTTCCTTTTAGCTTAGTAAATTCTACATACTACACAGTATGGACTGTGGTACAAGTCTGGTGAGGAATTTGAAGGTGGAATTTATGGAGGGGAAAGGAAGCTTGCGGCATGTTCCTTTGGGGCAAATGTGAACCCAGCACACAGCCAAACAGAGGGACCTGGCATGAGCGAATGTAGGAAAGAGGAGACAGCGAGGTTGGTGATACCAGGGAAGCTGTCCAAACAGAGAGCATTAATACCCAGAAAAGGGAGAATTATATGAACAATCGCTTACTTTAAAATTGTACAGCATAGCTGTGGGGTAGAGACCTGTCAGTTTTAGTCTATCCTCCAGGGTTTGAGATCCACCCTAACCAGGCACCGGTCACACACTCCACGTGTCCTGCTGAAATGTTGCCTAACAAAAAGCCTCAGTCTCGAGACTGCGACTTCAAGCTCTTCCCCTCTATCAACCCTAAAGGCTTTGTAAGTTAGCTCCATGGAGATTAGAAAGATACCTCAATGGTGAAACTACTGGTGTCTATGACACGTAGATTGGCTACAAATATGATATAGACCGAATGTCTGTAACCCCCAAATTCATATGTTGAAATCCTAACCTCCAGTGTGATGGTTTTAGAAGGTGGGGCAGGCAAGGTGATTAAGTCATGAGGGTGGAGTCCTCAAGAGTGGAATTAGAAACCCCAGAGAACTTCCTTGTCCCCCTGTAACAAGGACACGGTGATAAGACGGCCGTCTATGAACCAGGAAGCAGGGTGTTCCCAATTGTTCAATCTGCCCTCGCCTTGATCTCGGACTTCCCAGCCTCCAGAACTGTGAGAAATAAATGTCTGTTGTTTACAAGTCACCCAGCTGATAGCATTCTGTTAGCAGCCCAAGCAGACCAAGATGTGGAACTTGCACTCTACCTGCAGAGCAGGCGTGGTCTGAGAATCCGACAAGCCCAACTTTACCTCGGGCCCACACATTCAATTCTGAAGCAGTCTTAGTTGCCACCACTGGCATGGCAGGCGTTTGTCACCTAATCCTGACAAGGCTACAGGAATGCTGCTCCCAGAAAGCTCACATTTGCTTCATGTTAACTTTTCAAGTAAGGTTTTGTCAGCACATCTAAAAGATCAGAAAATAGGCTCCATAGGCCGCACGCCGCCACTCACGCCTGTAATCCCAGCACTCTGGGAGGCTGAGGCAGGTGGATTGCTTGAGCTCAGGAGTTCAAGACCAGCCTGAGCAACAGTGAGACCCCGTCTCTGCCAAAAATAGAAAAACTAGCTGGGCATTGTGGTGGGTGCTTGTAGTTCCAGCTACTCAGGCAGCTGAGGCAGGAGGATCACTTGAGCCCAAGAGTTTGAGGTTGCTGTGAGCTAGGATGATGCCACGGCACTCTACCCAGGGTGACATAGGGGGATGCTGTCTCAAAAAAAAAAAAAAAAAAAAAGGCTCTGTAAGTGTTTTTTTACTTCTTATGTAATTTAGAGTTTGTATACACAGTAGGATTCCATGAAGAGTCTGGAGGGAGAAGGCCACTGGAACTCTGACCCACATCAGCTACTGGGGCTCACACGCAATCCACTTATTTAAACACGGCCAAATCGGCTTAGAGGTCAGTTGGCATCATATTTGAATGAAGAAGTTTTAGTAGAGACACACACAGCTACAAAAAGTCCAACATTTTTAGAAGCATGAAAAAAGGGAGGAATTACGCATGACGCCTGCCTGGGAAATGAAAACTGCAACTACAATGGATTTGCCCTCAGTCCGAACCTCAACACACACACGTAGTCAAGAACCTACCAGTTTAAGACTCACTATTCATGGACTCCCTAAGAGAATGTCTCTAAAATGCTAGAAGATCCCAGGTGATTACAGAAAGGTTCTGTCTTTGCAGCTAGTGAGTGAAGTGCATTTTACTAAGATCTATCTGTCACTTAAAAGCTAATGGCTGTTCAATAACTAACATTCCATTAGCTCTCTCAATAACAACACACCAGTACATAAAGCTACGCTGGTATGTATATTAGGTATACATACCTAATATGTATGGTATAGGTATATAGCCAGTCGTTATCAGTTCATACATAGACCACACATACTCCTACCAGGCTAAAAGGTAAGAAAAAGCCATTCCCCTTTCTCTGCCAAGCAGCGTGACACACATTTCTTTCCCACTAATCTTGAATCCCTAGATATCTTGATCATGGACATTTGCTGCTGACAGCCACCGTCAAAGCTCTACGATCTGGGTCCCCTCCAGGGAAGGCTACAGAGAGGGCTTCATGCTATTCTTGGAAAGCGTTCAGTTACCATATGCACACTGATCTCTGGACACCAGAGAAATCCCACACCGCAGATAGCTCTGCTGTAATACTAACATTCGTGGGTTGGTACTTAAGTCAAAAATGTAAACTTCTAGATACAGCTGCTTTTATTTGACAATGCCAGTACTACATCCTAACACAGAACTCTGCCATTTCAGGCATTTTCTGCCACCTCCGATTTAGCTCTCACTCCCAGAAGTGAGGAACCGCTCTTCCCAGTATTCACCAACCAAACCTCCCGTATGCCAAGACGGGCGTCAGCGCAGAGAACAGAACGCTGAACAAGATAGGTCCCTGTCCATAGGAGCCCAGAGGGGCACGGACTTTCCTCTATATAATTACTAAGGTGTCAGTTCCTCCCTAACTATTGCTAAAAAGGCGGGGAGACGGCAAAAACAAAACCCACCTTGCAATTCTTTAATCTACCCTCCTTTCTACTAATGCTTTCTTTTCCTACCCAATTCAGATGTTTCTTTACCTTTCTTTTACTTTAATTATTTTAAGTATTTATGTCTCCCAAACACATCTTTTCTCTGTTCACAGTTTTCCTCCTCCTTTTTGAAGTGTACGTGTTTTTTCCTGTGCTTTAAAAGCCTAGGCCATGCATGGTGGCTCACATCTGTAATCCTAACTTTGGGAGGCCAAGGAGGGAGGATCATTTGAGACCAGGAGTTCAAAATCAGTCTGGACAACATAGCGAGACTTCCCTCTCAACAAAAAATAGAAAAATTATCCAGGTGTGGGGGCATGCACCTGTAGCCCTAGCTACTCAGGCACGTTGCTTGAGCCCGGGAGTTTGAGGCTGCAGTGAGCTATGATGAAGCTATGACACTCCAGACTCGGCAAACACAATGAGACCCTGTCTCAAAAATACAAAAATAAAGATAAAATTCTATTCTGCTAGGCTTGCTTTCCCATGAAAATGGTCTTTGACCTATAGTTTAGAATAACCAAGACTGTTTTCTACAGGATCATAATAAGCAAAAGTGTTGCTCCTTACCAAATGCTATGCCACTGTGGCTCCCATTTGCCTCTCTTTCCGAGGGTCTTGGCCACTTTCTGCTAACCCCATGTCGTACTCACCTTCCACTGGAAAAGTACGCTCATAGAACTAGGAATAAACAGGAAGCAGCCAGAGGCCTCAGGGAGCTATGTTTAGCAGGCTCCTAAGACATACCACGAGGTGTTAAAATATTAAAGGGGATGTGAGCACTGGCCTCAGAGTTACAAGTGCCATGCAGGCTTAGGAGGAGCAGATAACAAAATCAGATTTGCGGAACCATGGGAAACACAAAGCGTGATGGTCTTACGATGTTCGTGGCTTTCCGTAAGTGCTCATAACCACCATGACCCCTGGGTAGTTCATAGCAAGCAGTGTCCTAATAAAAATATTTAGTCATGAAGACAAGGAAAAAAAAATATTTAGTCATGAAAAGGGAATGATAACGTAATCTGAAGTTTGGGGCCCAAGCACGCTGGCATTGTAGCCAGTGTGCCTGTGACTTTGACAACCTCTGGCCAAAGCACGTCTGGTAGAAGAGAGAAAGCAAGTTTAAGGTGTTTTTGTTTTTAGTGTAGAGAGTGCAGTGGGCACAGTAACCGTGCTTCCGTGCTCTGAAGCTGCCTCCCTAAAAACGAAGGTCAGTTTCTAATTCCTGACACGTGCTCTCTTTCATACACATTCACAGTGACCAACAACTTCCCTTTGTTACTCCTGTCACTCACAATTCTGTAACTCTCTCACCCAAAGCTACTTTGTCCGGAAGAGGACACATCAGCTAATCCTTAAGTTCTTTGGAGCACTAAAGAATTTCCCTGCAGGGTGCATCTTTTATTTTTCCTCTACTTCCTAAGTCCTCCCCATTCCTGAGACATAAACATAACACAACGGGCCCAATCAGCCAAGCCAGAATTTGGAGGACTGGTGTTTTTTGCGATGGGATTATATCTCCTGTCTCTTTCCTCCCACCTCCATCCCCACACTCCAGACTTAAAATACAAGGCCATGCGCAATGCGTGAATGAACAAACACTCAGAACCCCACACCGAGCAGCTCAGACTTCAGCTCTGAAAAGCACCCTGGGTTGTGTCCAAGGCCCAATGTGCCCTCTGCCCGTTCCCTTGGGCCTGTTCACAGAGCCCACAAGAATGAGAACTGAGAAACAGCCCTGCTAAGCCACCAGGCCGCATCCCAAGGAGAAGCCACCATGTGCTCCATCCTCTGCTCAGAGGTCCCTCCTTGCCACAGAACTCTGTGAATCAAACTCCGAGCACTGATCTGCCCTGCCATCTTCACTGCTGTGCTCCCGCAATGGGCACCGTAGATACAATGGTGACTCCTTGAGTAGGTCACAGCCAAACCTGGGGATCTAAGAGATAAACGCAACCTGAAAGGGATGTGCCGCAGATCAAAGGTGGGGGTCCTTGACCCTCCAGCTTCCTCACCTACCCCCAGTGTTACAGGCCCCGTGCTAAGGGCTTCAGAATCTCTAGGCCTCTCTCGCTGTATCACTCACTGAGTTCAAGTCCTCACATCTCCCTCTGGGATCACTTGCATCTGCTAACTGTCCTTACAGACTCTAATCTCAACACTCTCAACCTATTCTCCATGATGCAGTAAGGTGCATCTTCCAAAATTCGAATTCAATCTGGTGACTTGCCCACCCCCAGCTTAAAAGAAAAAATCAGCCAACGTTCCGCATTAGCATCAGGATAAAGTCCAGATTACACACACACTGTCCCATGTAATCCGTTTCCCAGGCCCCACTGGCACCTGGTTTAGCCTACAGTACCCCCAAATCGGCACGCTCAGCCCTGCCCCTGGGACTTGGCACATCCCATTCCGTCTACCTGGAGTAGAATTCTCACCTCCTCTGTCCTCCTCCACCCTTTACGTCGTTAGCTGCTGCTGGTCCTAAGAGTTAGACATCACTTCCTCCAGAAGTCTTTCTTTGCTGACTACCCTGGGACACAGGGCTGGATGTCTCCTCTTCATGCTCTGCTGTAAAACTTGCTACACTGCGGTTCAACTGCTTGGTAGCTAACCTATTTCCTCTATTGACTCCAAACAACTTGGGAGGATTAGAATGGATCAGTGAGACCAAGAGCAGACTTGATATCTATTAAAAAAAAAGAATCAAAAGACTTGAATTATGACTCATTTACCAGGGTATCTTTGTCTTTAACATAGAGCCTGCTGTGGTTTGAATGCGTCCCTTCCAAAATTCATTGTATTAAAACTTAATTGCCAATGTGATGGTGTCAGTGGGGAGGGTTCAGGGAGTGCTTCTGGGAGTGACTGGGTCATGAGGACCCTTCCTCTTGGGAGTGAGATCAAGGCCTTTAGAAGAGTTTCCGTATTACACAGTTTCAGTATTCAGCTGGCTTGCCCTTCCGTCTTCTGTTGCACGAGGACACAGCACTCCTCCTCTTTGGTGGATGTAGCAGCCCCTTCTTAACAACAGAGACCAGAACCTCACCAGACACAGAACATGATGGCACCTTGATCTTGGACTTTCCCAGCCTCCATAACCGTAAGAAACAAATTTTAGTGATGAAATGGGAACGATAACGTAATCTGAAGTTTGGGGCCCAGGCACGACATTCTTTATACATTACCCATTACCCACAAAACATTCTTTATACGTGACCCAGTCTACGGTATATGATTCATGTAACTCCTCCCTTCACCACCAGAGGGTCTCAGACACTACGTCCAGGCCAAGCAGGAGCCATCATTTAGTCAGTGCTTCTCAACCTTAATACAGTTCCTCATGTTGCGGTGACCCCCAACCATAAAATTATTCTTGTTACTGCTTCATAACTGTAATTTTGCTACTGTTATGAATCGGAATGTAAATATCTGGTATGCAGGATGTATTTAGGTGACCCCTGTGGAAGGGTCATTCAACCCCCAAAGGGGTCACGACCCACAGGTTGAGAACCGCTGATTTAGTCATTCTGCAAACACTCACTGCACACCTGCAACATGGTGCTGGGGCTGGAATGCCAGGAGGAGCTGCCGATTACTTTGCTGTGCAATCAAAACTGCTGCTTCTCAGTCGGATCTTGTTTTATAGCAAACTCTTGCCCCTATTCCAGAGGTCAAGACATTACGGCCCATGAACTCAACCTAGCCTGCCACTTGTTTTTTCAAATAAAGGTTTTTTGGAACACAGGTATCCACAGTCCATCCAACATAGTGTCCAAGGTAGACACCATGCTATAACGGCATTGTTCAACCGAAGCTGGATGGCCAGTAAAGCCTGTAATATTTTATTACTGGCCCTTCACAGAAAAGGTTTACAAGTCCTGGCTCCATCTATTATAACTTGTTCTATGAGTTTCCTTCTACCACTGTGACTATACCCACACAGGCTCTTGCTATTCTGCTGCCCAGTGACAGTATAAGCTGGTGTTTACCAGGATTCCGTCAATCCTCTTTTTTTGTTAGGAGATGGGGTCTCACTATGTTGCCCAGGCTGGTCTCAAACTCCTGGCCTCAAGTGGTCCTCCTGCCTCACCCTCCCAAAGTGCTGGGATTATAGGCATGAGTTACCATACCTGGCCTGTCAGTCATCTACTCAACCTGATACATTCTCCCCTCTCCAACGTGGCTCCTCCAGCCCCAGAACATCCGTCAGTGATCTACAGTACACATTATCTATAAGCTTTGCTCCTCCAACAGACTGGGCTTCCTGAGGACAGGGCCATGTCTTCCAGCCATGGAGTTCAGCACAGTACCAGGCACCCAGGAACCATTCAAAAAGTATCAACTAGATGGATGAGTGTTTCCATGGTATTTTAAAAATAAATATCTTTAAAGGCTCTCAAAGTTCAGCCATAGTTCCCTGGTGAATCATTCATGAAGTTTCTACTCCTTTGAGTCATCAGTTTGGACCTATCAGCAACATGGTGACAAAGTAGAAGTCCTGAATAGGGGATTTTTCTATCTGAATAAGGACTGAAAGTCACACTTTGTCACATACTAGCTGTACTAGCTGTGGGATCTTACTCAAGGTGCCCACCCTCGGAGCCGCTGTTCCTTCATCTGTAAAACAGAAATAATGGGTTAATTCCCATATCTCATGGAGTGGTGGTTGTGAAATCAAGAATATGTATAAAACAGGCCTGGTGCACCTGTAATCCCAGTTACTTGGAGGCAAGAAGGATCACTTGAGCTTAGGAGTTTGACGTTGTTATGAGCTATGATGCCACAGCACTCTACCCAGGGGAGAGAGTAAGACTGTCAAAAAACAAAAAAAGAATATGTGTAAAATTTCCACCACCTTACCATCTTGTCCAACAGTTTTGTTATTCAATAAATAGGAGGCATTATCATTATTATCATTATTATTATTACAGGCACATTCTTCTGCTTTAAGGGTCATAGTACACTGGCAGTGACTGTGGGCGGTCTTATCTGTTATAGCAGCACACTTTCATAGCAAAAATCTGGTTCATGTGATAGTTTCGTGTTTTAAATTATGAAAACAAATGTCTTATATTAATAATTATACTTTAAAATAAAAGATTAAGGTCTAACAGGGGTGTCTTTCTTTCTCCCTCATAAAGCTTTAGCAGTTAAAAAACATTACTGATAATACTAAATTAAAGCATCAACACATTGTTTTGTAAATTGCCTTTTTTTGGTAGAATTTATCATAATTTTTTTTTAGTTAGAACATACATCTTAGAAGATAAACTACAGATTTTTAAGAGTAGACATTCTGCTAATCGCAAAGGACAATATTTAAGTCGATTTTGTAAAGGCCTCATTATTACAAAGATTTTATTTTCTAAACTAAGGTACATGTGGGAAACTTCATCTTTCTTTAGGTTATTAGATGCAGGCTGGAACAGAGATGCTTGAGTTTTACACAGGTCAAAACAAAAAGAAAGAACGATACCAGTAAATTCACCAAAAAGGAAACCCACAGATATCCCGTGAGTATATTAGAACATTTAAAGGGGCTGGGAACAGGGTGGGAGGGTGAGGGGTGGAGAGTGAGGACAACTCACCCTGCCTCTCACCTACATCCCTAAATTGATGCTCCGGTTACACGATGTGACTGTGATGAATGGCCAGAGCGCTGTCGTTTATCTTGTGGAGTGAAACCAGAGAATTGGGGCTGAGCCCAGCGAGCTCTGCTCAGGGAAGTGCTGCCCTGTGCAATCCCAGGAGAGACGAGACACTGAGAGACCAAAAGGGGTGTGTGGGGGAGGAGCGGACCACGTCTGCACACCCCACTCTTCTTCCTACTCAACACATTTCCAGGGCCAGGAAGGTGGAGTTCATACACACACAGAGCTTCTCAGCACTCCCTGCACCTTGATCTATTCTGAGTTGACCAGACACTGTGAACAGTTCAACTTAGAAAGGAACCATAGCTCCCATGTGAGGACCTGGTTCCTAAGAAGCAGCCGGAAGGGCAGGCAGGGGGTGCCAGGGCCTTCTACCCAGTTTCTCTTACTCACCAACATAAGTGACGCTCGCTTATAAATGCCTCTGCTGTGAAAAATAACTAATCTGTGCTGGGTAGGTGCGTGCATACCCTGGCTTTTATTCAATTTATTCTCTCCTATCGCTAACATCTGCGTCTCCCCAGGATTAGCTGGCACTTTTGTCACTGGGCTCCTGGGTTGGGGGTTGGGTGCAGCAGCATTTCAGGAGCTGAGCTGAATGTCAGACAAGGGCCATTACCGTCCACTCAATAGCTGGGTAGATGGTGGGTCAGAGTAATCAGCTAAGTGCATTAGGGTTTTCCTTCTTCCCTACAAATCTCACATGAGACAACGCCCGGACGTGGAAATAAACTGCTAAAACCCAAGTGTGTGCGCGCGCTTCAATTTACAGGAGTCAAAAAGTAAAAACAAAACAAAACAAACACAAATAACTTTGGAAGCTACTTTCTCATGTTACAAATGAACTGAGAATAGAATTTTTTTGGAGTATAAATGTCCTGGGGGCGTTTAAAAATACGCGAGCTCTTGATCTGCACACAGTATTGGCAATATCTTTTGCACACATCAAGATATACTCAGACATGAAAATAACTTCTGCTTCAGATCTTTAGTTAATTAAAAACTAAAAATTTGAAATTAATAATTATCCCTCAAAACAGAAGGAGAAACATAAGAATGGCTTTTGAAATAATCTAGAACTAAGATGATGCACGGAAATTCTCAGCATATTGTGGATAACATGTAATCCAGGTTTTGTTCTTCTTCTTTTTTTTTTTTTTTTATGAGAGTAGGGGTGGAGAATCTAAAAAAAGAAGTTAAAAAAGTTACCGTAATAGAGAAATGCAGTAAAACAGCTGTTTTAAACTATCCTCTGCCTCCTGAAGGTATTTCCAGTTTTCTACAAATAATAATAAATTTGCTGTGAAACTTAGAGTAAAATGCCGGTGGAGATAACCAGGGCATTGCTTTTATCTTTCTGGTTGCTTTAAATGTTGGGGTGCTGAAGATTTCACTTGGACAGAGAGTTTTGCTGCCAGATGAGTTTGGATCTATTATTTGGGAGGTGCCGAAGCCTCTGTACACAGGAAGGTCGAAGGAAATAGCTCTCACAGTGCATTCCAAAGGGCTTTTTCCTGGAGGGCCCTTAACTCCTGTGACTTCTAGCAAGTCTCTAGCATTAAAAACCAGCAATTAAAATTCGACGATCAGCTGCTGCTGTGTTTAACCACAAATATATCTACAAATGGCTCTAACAACATGTTTTAATTGTCCAGAATGTTTATCTGAAGAGATGTGCTCTTACATCAGTATCCCCCAAATAGACCATGTTAGTGTTATATTAGTAAATGCGTATTATTGATAGTTAGGTAATCAGTGCTTTAAAATTTTGGAGTTTCTGGTTCTGTTTTGGAGACAGAGTCTCACTTTGTTGCCCTAGGTAGAGTGCCATGGAGTCACAGCTCACAGAAACCTCAAACTCTTGGGCTCAAGTGATCCTCCTGTCTCAGCCTCCTGAGTAGCTAGGACTATAGGTGCCTGCCAGGACACAGGGTCTCACTCTCTTGAAGTCCTGAGCTCAGGGGATCCACTCAGCCTCCCAGAATGTTAGAATTACACACATGAGCCACGGTACCTGGCCACTACTTTAAAGTTTTTTTTGTTTGTTTTTTTTTTGAGACAGAGCCTCAAGCTGTCACCCTGGAGAGAGTGCTGTGGCATCACAGCTCACAGCAACCTCCAATTCCTGGGCTCAAGCGAATCTCCTGCCTCTGCCTCCCAAGTAGCTGGGACTACAAGCGCCCACCACAACGCCTGGCCATTTTTTGGTTGCAGCCGTCATTGTTGTTGGGCGGGCCGGCGCTGGATTCAAAACCGGCTGGCAGGTGTATGTGGCTGGTGCCTTAGCCTGTTGAGCCACAGGTGCTGAGCCTGCTTTAAAGTTTTAATGATAGGTCCCAGCTGGGGGACAGTAATGAATTCCCTTATACTCATTTTCTCCTCTTTTGTATATGGCTAAAAATTTCCATAACAAAGTGAGATTTATTTTAAAGCTCCAGCAGGCCAGAACCTATGTTGATGACTAAACTTCATGCTCCTCAATCAGAGAAAGTTTAGGGCTGCTGTGATGAGGGTTTTGAACCTTCTTCAACCAGGGTAACTTGGCCTTCGGAGTAACCTCCACCAATGTTCTTCCTATGATGTTCTGCTGCTGTGCACCACAGTGTGGGCAGGACCTGACAGGCCAGGCACAAATAAAACTGGCTCATCAGATTCACCTGATCGGTGACTGAAATAAAGCCAACCCACCTTCTCAAAAACCCTTCTCCCCATTTCATTTTGTTTGGAGGCTCCAATTACGGGAATATAAGAATCTAAAGACAAAGCAACTAATTTCCAGGAGAAATACAGAAGTAGATGGTCAAGCAGAATCAGACTCAGAAAGAATAATTTGTACTTGGTATTTAGTCAGGGGTCCTTAACATAAGAATCATCATCATAATCGTGCCCTTCATTCTGAATCAGGCAGGGACACGAACCAGAGCAGCATATGACTTGGAGCAAGCATCTGCCACACAATTAAATAATTAATAGGAAAGCTAATAAAAGTGCTATCATCTTACATAAAGGCCAGCACTAACAGTATCAGTCTGAATTCTAGAAGTCTAAGGTTCCTTGTTTATTCATCTACGAAAAGCAAAATTGGCTTCCATACGATCTGAAGCTGTGGTCCCCAAACCCCGGGCTATGGACAGGCACCTCTCTCAGTGCCCTGTTAGGAACTTGGTCACAAGGCAGGAGGGGAGCAGTGGGCAAGCCCGGGGAGCTTCATCTGTATTTACAGCCGCTCCTCAAAGTTGGCATCACTGTCTGAGCTCTGCTTCCTCTCAGATCCCCACCCCCGTGATCCCCCATCCGTGGAAAAATTACCTTCCATGAAACTGGTCCCCAGTGCCATAAAGTTTGGGAACGATTGATCTAAAGCCTCCTTCGGCATAAATTGTATGGATCAAAGGCTCTAACAATCAGAGCTAAAAATCAGCTCTGTTTTAGTCTTCCAGAAACCAATCTATTAAAGACAAGAAAATAAACATTGGAGTAGTTTAAAAGATAAGGTGGTCCTTTCCTTGCCTACATTTGAATAAATGAAGCTTAGACTATACGAATTGTGGTGGTTCCTCACAAGTTTGCCTAGAATACTTCCCACCTCTCCCACTTTATTTAAAAAATAAACTCGGTGTAGAAAATAATCACCAAAGCACCTATTAAAAGAAAGTATGCATTCTAGACAATGGACAAGATAAAGTTTTTTTTATCCTTCCGTTTTGAGGTATAATAGTCATATACTGTAATATAATGTATAGTGATAAACTGTATATATTTAAAGTATTCAATTAGAAAAGTTTTGACATATACCTGCCCACAAAACCATCATGGTAATCAAGCAAGCATACATCCCACATCCACCATATCCACCCCTGCCAATCTCTAATCTTTCGTCTGTCGCTAAAGGTCACTTTGTATTTTCTAGAGTTTGATTTAAACGCAAAAACTTAAAATGGAGTAGGATTTCTTCTTAGAGCATGACTGGGCCCCTTAAGCGTGGAAATAAAGAAAAAATCACGAGTCCCTTCAGGGGAAATTCCAGGGACCCAGCAAGCCTTGCAGAGTACATGAGCAGCCTGACAAACAAGACCACGGCCGTCTTCCAAGCTGTAGTCACAGGTGTCTTGGTTCCCTATAGAAACTAAAAGACAACATCTTAACGTATAACCCCCATCAGATGGAGAGTGCCAACCACTATTACAAGGGAGAAGTGAGGACTGAAGTCTGACTACCATTCTGTGCTCCGAACTTCTTTCTTCCTGAGGGGCCTGGACAGCCTCAGGCCCACAGGCCAAACCTCATTTCCTTCTGCTGACCCCAAGTTTTAGACAAGGCCTTGCTTCTTCTACCAACTGCTAATCAAAGAATCTCTGAATCGACCTATAACCTTTAAGCCTCTGCTTCAACATATCCTGCCATTTGGGGTCAAACCAAAGAATAATCCTCACGTATTGATTTATGATTTTACCTGTAATTTCTGCTTTCCTAAAATGTACCCCATGCCTTTAAAAACCCTTGCTGGTAAGCAGCTGGAGAATGGGGTCTTAAGCATTAGCTGCCTATTCTCCTTGCTTAATAGACACTCTTCTTTCTCTCACTGCCAAGCTCAGCATCGGCGTCTGGCTTTACTGCACCGGGCAAGTGGATTGGTTCAGCAACATACTCCTAAACTCTTTTTTGTCTGGATTATTTCACTCAGCATGGTTATTCTGAGATTCACCCACACGTTTTCATGTAGCAACAGTTCATTCCTTTTTACCACTGAGTATTTTATTGTATGGGAAGACCACAGTTTATCTATTTAGTGGCTGATGGGTATCTGGGGTGTCCCCAGTTTGGGGCTGCTGCAAATATAGCTGCTATGAACATTTATGGAGAGGTGTTTGGAACAGCTGGGTGACACAGTAGCTCTATGTTTAACTTCTTAAACTACCAAACTGTTTTCTAAAGTGGTTACACCAGCAGCATGTCAGAGTTCCAGTTGCTCCAACTTCATGCTAGTACTTGCCATGTTCAGGCTTTATCATTTTACCCATTGGTGGGTAGAGGTATCCTCATGTGGTTTTACTCACATTTAGCTGATGTCTAATGATGCTGAGTGTCGTTCTGTTTGTGATCTGTCTTCATTGTTAAAGTGTTTGTTCAAATCTTTTACACATTCTTTAAGTGGGTTGTTTTTTCTTTTTTTTTTCTAACTGAGTTTTAAGAGCCCTGTATGCATTCTACATACAAGTACTTTGTCAGATGTTTTACAAATATTTTCTTCTTGTGATTTGCATTTGCATTTTCTAAACAGCATCTTTTAAAAAGATGAAGTTTTACTTTAATGAAGTCTGATTTGTTGACTTCGTGATTTTCATAGTGTATATAAGAAATCTTAAATTGGGAAAGCCAAACCAAGGTAAAATATTTTCTGTGTTTTCTCCTAGATATTTTAAAGTTTTAGTTTTTACATTTACACATATGACCCACTTCGAGTTCAATTTTGTATATATTTGAAGTAGATAGTGTTTTTTATTTTGCAACTCTTCCAGCACCATTGGTTGAAAAAGTTTCACTATTGAATTGCCTTGCCATCTTTGTCAAGAATTAGTTGTGTTGGTTTATTTCTGGACCGTTATGTTCCATCGATCTGTTTGTCTTAATGCTAATGATACACTGCCTTGATCACTGTAATTTATAAATCTTGGAATTAGGTATTACGTGTCTTCCAAGTTCATTCCTCTTTTTCTGAGTTATTTTGGCTTAAGTCCTTTGTATTTTAAATTGAATTTTGGAATCAGCTTGTCAGTTTCTTTATCAAAATATCCGCTGATACTTTAATTCAAGCTACAGATCAACTGGGAGAACTTACATCAAGGCAACAGTGAGTCTTCTGAGCTACAAACACACCTTTCTCCCTTTATTTAGATCTTCTCTTCTTTTAGCCACGTTTGCATTTTTCAGGATACTCATCTTGCACAACTGTTGTCAGATATATCTGTAAGTGCTTCAGATTTTTTGATACTATCATAAGTGACACTGTTTAACTTTCAGTTTCTGGTTGTTGACTGCTAGGATATAGAAATAAAACTGATTTCTCTATATGCCCTTCATATCATGTACCTTTGTGAAACTAACCTTTTAGTTCTATAGTTTTTTTCTTTTTCTGTAGATTCTGTAAGATTGTCTACATAGACAGTTTTGTTGTCTTTTAGCTTTAGATGTCTTTTTATCTCTTTTCCTGTCTTTGCTGCAATGTCTAGAATATCTAGTATGATGTTGAAAAGAAGTGGAGAGCAAAGACGTGCCTATATTTCTCCCGGTCTTAGTTATGTATATTACACGTGATGTTAGCCGTGAGGTTACATCTTTGTTCATGCAGATATTACTCTGGAGTTTTCGTTCACGGAAACATTTTTTCTGCTCTTGGTATTAGGGTAACCCTGGCCTCGCAGAATAAGTTCAGAAGTATTCCCTGCACTTCAATTTTTTTGGAGTTGTGTAGAGATGATATTATTTCTTTCTTAAATGAATTCATGAGCGCAGCTAGGTCCTATCTTTAGTAACGTTCAAAGTTACAGAGCCAACTATAACACCATTTGTCAGATGTTAAATGTGTAACAGGACAAAAATACATCGGTATAGGAATATGGGAGAGGGAAAGATTAATTCTTACAGGGAAGTAAAGAAAGATATTCAGTCATAGTTTTAAATGGCACATAATTCTGTTGTTTGATTTATGTGGTGCTGACAAGTATCAGGTACTCTGCGAGGAGCCGGGAACGCAAAGCCAACCACGTTATGACCTAGTGGTCAAGGGGACCCACTGTACCCCATGCAGTGCTGGGGGAAGAGATGTGAAGATGAGAAGGCCCTGACCCTGGGGTGGGGTTTGAATACAAACATTCTAGTGATAGGGCCAAGCCTGTGACAGCAAGACTGGCTGCAGGGGCAGGGAGGGGACGCAGCAAGCTTGGACTAGGGCAGTGGAGGTAGGATTGGAGAGGAAGAGGGGATACTTGAGCACTTTTTAAAGCAGGGATTAAAGGGTAATTCAATAAAGGGTGAGGGGAAAGGAGGAGTTGAAGTTCCTAGCCGAGGTCACGGAACGGCAGAGCCACCAAGGAGGACAGAAATTGGTAACCTGGCTGGGGAGAGAGGGGCACAAGGACAGAGAAAGTGATGCATCATTCTTTCCTAGGTTTGCGTCTATTCCCTGGCTGGACCCTTGACAGTCTTATCAACAAAGAAGCATTTCATTTTCAATACGTCTAGCAGGAACCCTGGAACTCCCCCCAGGTGTTCTGTCTCTCACACTGGCATTTTGTCCGGGCCGAGGCTGTCCCCACGTGAACCACGAACTCCTTGCTCCCTGCTACCCCAGCCAGCAATGCCCCCTGATCACTTACTACATTCCAGCCAGGAGTTTTGGTCTTTTTCAAACAAAAGCTCAAGGAATACTCATTGCAGTTACTGGCCTAGGTGTTGTCATGTAGTTTTTATAGCGAATGCATGCAGACTCCCGCTTCCTGTTCCAAGTCTGAACTGGAGGGGCCTGAAACCGAAAATGCCTGTTTCCCACAGAGGAACTCTCCTGGTCTTTGAGCGGTTTCTAATGGTAGCACAACCAACGAATCTTTTGACATCACGGTGGGAAGATCAGAAGCCTTTAAAGGCTCCCAGACTCAGTAAACAGTACGTTTTCTTCTGTGTAAACTCCAAAAATATCACCAGTAATCCAAACAACGGTTCTTCAAATGGGAGTAAATAGAGAAAAACCTCTATCTAAAGGTTACAAAAAGGACTTTCCTAAAGCACAAATAATGGTTGGGCGTGGTTGCTGCTAACTTCAGATCTTTTACAGATGCAATAAAATCTCAGTTCACATTCCCTTTTACAGAGACAGAGTCAACCAGGGAATATGGAAGTGATTCTGTAGGACAAGATTCTGTCAGGGAAACAATTACAGGGGACAGATGAGTTGAAAATTAAAAGGTGATGTGTAGATTACGTTCTGAAGTATTGTGAAATGTAGAAGTGGTGACCCTGTTCCAGTTTAAACTCAGCTTGCAAGGAAAAAAAAGGAAGAGACTGAAGAATGAGGCCATATCTAGAAGGGCCAAACAATGGACATATGTGTATTACACTTTACTGATTCCTCAAAGCCGTTATACAGCCGAAATTGTACACTATTTTAAACTGCACGTGAACTTTATGGCCACCCTGTATACATGGACTTATTAGGTGATAACCTCTGGGCTGGGAATATCCAGATTCATACGGTCAAAGATGTCGACATCCCGATGCTCGTTATTATCTGTGTTCTGACCTGAATCCAGGTGTGACACTAAATCCTATATGTTTTCCCCTATATTCCACTAATGTTCTTGATGAATTTCCTTCTAAAACTCTGCCATCAGTGTGTTCTGACTGCCATCAATCTAGAACTCAGTTCCAATCCACCCCATGTCACCATGTAGATTCTGCCACCATTCTGGATTACTCGACCTCTAAGAGCTCAATGTCAAGATTCCCTTCTTCAGCCAGACTCCCTAACCACTTTCCTACTTCTCCTACCTCACTTCTACTGAACCTCTCTGGGTCTCATGAATTACCTCCAGACATTCACTGAACATTGGTGGATGTGGCAAAATTCTCCCAGTTTGATGAAGGTAAGCTACATGGAGTCCTTTACCTCCTTGATCTGCTAACACAATTACAGTGAGAAGATGGGAATCATAACCCAGGGAACCTGTACCAGGCACCTCCTCTGTTCCTGGCTCACTACTGTGTGCTGGACAGTTACCAACACACTCTTATTGGCCTTCCTTGATGTAGGGAGAGCCATAGAATGTCAGAGCCTGAAAGGATATTAGATGGTCACGTCTAATGCCTTAGATTTACAGATGAAGAAACCAAAGTTAAAGAGAGAGCTAGCAGGTGGTAAAGTCTATGATAACACGAGGAAGCCTCCTAATTGAATTTTTTATTGAGATGAAATAAATTTATTTTATCCTTAAAGCAAAGATTCCACGTCCTTTACAATGGACTCATGTAACCAGAAAGGCAAGAACCATGATGAAGAAAAACGAGATTTGTTAGCAGGTGACAGGACACCCAAGAACACATCTGCACAGGGATGAAACAAGATGAAAAGGTGGGAAAAATATTCCAGCACCCAGGCACAGAGCGAAATCAGGCTGTCAAATAACAGCTTTCACTTTCAAATTAAATTAGGTACACACATTTTTAAGTAGCCATTTAGTTTAAGGGCCTAGGGCTATTAAACTACCATTTTAGAAGAAAATACGTTACAATTTTAAATAATTTCCATATGCTTTTCTCGAGCTTTAAATTAAGCTAATTGAATAACTTCTCAAACCAATAACGAACAACATTCCCTATAATGTTAAAAGTTAGTTTATCTCTGGGATGCGAAATTATGGGTCATTATTAAAATTCTAACTTCATGATGTTTTTCTTTGTGATAAGTATTATTTGTCATCAGGAGGAGAGCCTGATGAGGCAGCTGTGGCCTCTAAAAGGCCTGAGACCAAGGCCTGTCTCTGCTATTAAGCAATTGAGTGATGTCAACTTGGTTGCTTTAATTACCTTCATAGTGGTTCTGGAAATGAGAATGATTGTCCAAGACTTACATATTGTTGTGAACATTAAGTAAGCATGTGTATTTTGTTGTTTGCTAAGGGTAAAGCAATGTCCCTTAGCATGGGCACTAAGTCTGTTTCCTTTTACTTTTTCAACAAAAGTGATAGGATGACTTATTTCTGAAAGGAACTAATTACCTGACTTTGTTTAGTATTAGAGCATTATGAAACTTTGGGTGGTTAAAAAAAAATTGCTCACAATATTTCTTTCTTTTTTTTGTAGAGACAGAGTCACAGCTCCTGGGCTTAGGCAATTCTCTTGCCTCAGCCTCCCGAGTAGCGGGGACTATAGGCGCCTACCACAACACCCGGCTATTTTTCTGTTTTGCAGTTTGGCCGAGGCCAGGTTTGAACCCACCACCCTTGGTATATGGGGCTGGTGCCCTACTCGATGAGCCACAGGCGCCACCCTCACAATATTTCTTGAAGTACATTTTAGCTTCTGTAGGATAGGATATAATATCTATCTTATCAATGAATATAATCCCAGTGTTGTCTTCAAAGAGTAAATCCCAGCTCGGCGCCTGTAGCACAGTGGTTACAGTGCCAGCCACGTGCACTGAGGCTGGCAGGTTCAAGCCCAGGCCAGGCCAGCTTACCACCACCAACAACAAAATAGCCGGGTGTTGTGGTAGGTGCCTGTAGTCCCAGCTACTTGGGAGGTTGAAGCAAGAGAATCATGTAAGTCTAAGAGTTAGAGGTTGCTGTGAGCTCTGACGCCACAGCACTCTACTAAGGGTGACATAATGAGACTCTGTCTCAGAAAAACGAAGAAACAAAAAAAAGAATAAATCCCATACTAACTGCATTGCACCAGAAAATGTAAGCATGTTCAACCCTGTCAAATAATCTGGTGTTAGGTACTGCGAGAGATACCAAAACATTAGAGAAAACAGAATCTCAAACTCTATCAAGATACCACATTGTGTAGCACATAACTATATCTCAGAGATCTCAAACATCCATTTTCCAAATATTTCATTCCTAAAGTGAACTGTACTTTATAGTAACTCAAACTATCTACATGGTACCTTCCACCTAAAGAACACAGTTCCCAAATTTGATTTCAGTTCTAATCCTATAGCTGTGGGGCTTATTCATTCATGTAATAATTTTTGTACTTTAAGTAAATAGGAGTTATAGAATAGCATCCCCTCTATTTTTAAAAATCTGTAAAGGCCAATTTATATATTTTTGTAGACAGTAGAACTTACAAGCCAACTGGGATAGCCTATAAATTTTTCATGGGCAGGATCCAAATCTTACACTACTTCTGTATAACTACCAAGGAACTAAAGTAGGAACTGGATGTCAACATCATTCTGTTCCAGTCATGAAAGTCAAATAACAGGCAAGTTCTTTTATAAGATCTATTATTTCCCATTTTTAGCACCTGTCATGAAAATCCTATAGTAAAGAGAATCTCGGCTCAGCACCTGTAGCTCAAGTGGCTAAGGGGCTAGCCACATACACCAGAGCTGGTGGGTTCAAATCCAGCTTGGGCCTGTCAAACAACAATGACAACTATAACCAAGAAATAGCCGAGTGTTGTGGTGGGCGTCTGTAATCCAGCTACTTGGGAGGCTGAGGCAAGAGAATCACTTAAGCCCAGGAGTTGGAGGTTGCTGTGAGCTGCGATGCTACGGCACTCTACCTAGGGCAACAGCTTAAGGCTCCGTCTCTAAAAAAAAAAAAAAAAAAAAAAAAGGAGAGAGAATCTCTAAGGAAGACTGCTCCTCACCTAGTCTCATCTTTCACTCTGGGCCAACACTCTGGGCCTTCTGGTTAAAGGCTAGTCTAATCTAACCAAAACCAGGTATTAAGCAAAACAGAGATGATCCCAAGCCACTTCCACTTAAACCACACGTTATAACCTTAGGCCCAGTAAGCCCGAGTTCAAGTAAACACAATAGAGAACGTAGCTATTCAAGTAATTGTTGAATGAACAAACTCATTTCCAAGCCCAAGGCATTAAGACCTCAAGGAGAAAACTTTCAAACATTCAGAATAGGTATGGGGCCGTGTAGTTTGGGAATGGTTTCTGCCCACCAAAATTCGTGTTGTGGCTTGGTCCCCCATGTAAAGGCGTTGAGAGGCAGTGGAAACTTTATGAATCATCTGGGTCACCAGGGATGCACTCTCATGGAAGGCTAATGCTTCAGGGGAGTGAGTTCTGGCTCTGATGGGACGGATTCAGTTTGTTATAAAGTAGGGTGGTCCCATGTGTCTGGCACCTTTAACGTACGCCCACTTCTTCTCTACTTCTCTGCCACATTAGGATGTCAGCACAGGACCTCATCAGAAAATGGCCAGATGCAGACACTAGACCTTGGACTTCCCAGCCTCAGGAGCCCTGACCCAAACAAGTATTAATAATATAACCAATCGAGCAAATAGACATTTTCTTTGTAAGTCACCCAGGGTCAGGTATTTTGGTATAGAAACAGAGAATGTTCTAAGACAGGACCTAATCTGAATAGTCTGATTCTATAGATCTAGAAGCTATAGCCCCCAAAAGACAAAAAACAAAATAAAAATAAACCAAAAACTCTCCCCAGCAATCAGCTGCATTTGGAAACCACTATCACAAGCCCGAGTCTCCCTACACTCTGCCAAACTGCTATATTTTGCCAAATTATCCCACTCAGGATAGGATGATCTGAGGACAGAAGGGGCCCAGTTCCAGATCTGCCTCAGCCAGAGTAGCATTTATCAAGGGGCTGGCAGGAGGCCCACGGAACAGGCTGCTCACCCTGGGACACCTGAAGCCTCTTCATTTTCCCCAGGAAGAGTCTATGATACTATCGGTTCCCTCCAATGTTATACAATTATTAGGAGACTCTTTAATCTCTGACTGTATTGAAGAAAAGATGTGCCAATTATTTCCCCAACTGGAATATAGAACTCCCCTCAGCCAAATTTGGGACAATTGTATATCAAAATGAATGGCAGTAATAAATTATAGTACACGGAGTTATTTTTTTTTTAAATCATGAATTTTTCACCAATAGTAAAAAAAGATTTTAAAATAGGAGACAGAAGGGAGAGCTTTGTAGAGAAAAATGTCAACTAATTAATATAGAAGGAATAACAGAAAAAAGAAAACTGCCATTTTTTACAACCACCATAGTAACTAATGCAAGCGGGGATCATTAGTAGGTATTATAACATTGGGTAACAGGATTTGGGGAAACAGGATGACACACAAGCTCAAACTGTCACTTCAGAGAGCTTTTACTACAAAAGGAAATCTTCAAAACAGAGAAATTTGGAGGCTACTGTCCTCACCTAGACATCCAAATTGGCACCACCATTCATGAGACAAAGCGGCAGGTGCCCGCCAATGTGACAGACTGAGGGGGGCCACATCACCTGTGCCACCTTCCCATAAAAAAGACCACTCGTGATTAGCTCCAGGTTACAAAATCAGAAAAACTCCAAGGACATCCTGAGAAACGTGATGCCTGGATTCTTCAAAACGTTGTGAAAGGCTAATAAGTGTTATGTGGAATTATAGTATGTTCTAGATTATAGTATGTTTAAGAGTACAAAGATATGACAACTAATTGCAGTTATGGAATTTGATTAGATCCTGGATTTTAAAAAACACAAAGGACACTGTGGGTACAGTCGGGGAAATCTGAATATAAATTCTGTATTAGGCAATGATACTGTATCAACATTATATTTTCTGAAAATAGTACTTGTATCATGAATATGCAGAAGCGTTTCCTTGTTCTTAGAATATATACTCTGAAGTTTTTCTTTTTTTGACATAGTCTCACTCTATGGCCCTGGGTAGAATGCTGTGGCGTCACAGCTTATAGCAACCTCAAACTCTTAAGAGTCAAGTGATCCTCCTGCCTCAACCTCCAAAATAGCTGGGACTACCGGTGTGTGCCACAACGTCCAGCTATTTTTTCTATTTTTAGTAGACTCTCGCTCAGGCTAGTCTCAAACTCCCGAGCTCAGGCAATCCACCTGAGTCCATGCTAGGATTACAGGCATGAACCACTGCACCAGGCCTACTCTGAAGTATTTAAGGCACAAAGGGTTATAGTATCTATAACTAATTCACCTGGTTCAGAAAAATATTTTACATTAACATAGATATAGATAAAACAAACGTGGCAGAATGTGGGAATGGGTGAAGGGTATATAGGGTATACTGAGTGCTACGGAAAGAGGATTCCGAGCAGAGGGGTAACATGCCCTGGCTTAGATTAGAAAAGCAGCTCTCACCTGCTACGGTGAGAACAGACCACAGAAGAGCACGTGTGAGCGCAGAGAGACCAGTTATAAAAACAGGAAACATGGGACAAGCACGCAGACAGAAACAGGTCATACCGGGAATAGTGACTTGGCTGTGGATGTGGTGGCTAGTGGTCAGACTCTCGACAGTTTTGGAAGGGGAGAAAACACGACTTGGTGACAGATTGTCTTTGGGGCATGGGCAAGAAGAACCAAGAAACACACCAATGCTTTCAGCCTGAGTGAATGGAAGGATGGGGTTGCCGTCTTTACGGATGGGAAAGAGTGAGTGCCCAGAGCCTGGCTGTAGAAAGCTTCGTGTGGAGCACCCATTAGACATTCAAGAAAAGATGACGAAGGGGCTGTTGAACATGAGTCTGGAATTACAAGAGAGGCTTGGGCTGGTGGCACGAACTTAGAGGTCAGTATTTGGACAGTTCTTACAGCCATGGCACTGGGTGGGAAGAGGTGGGAGGGTGGAGTTTAGCACCATGGCCTGATGCGGGAAGGATGGAAGGACCAGCAAAGGAGACCAAGCAGGGGTCGCCAGCCAGGCAGGAGAAGCATCAAAAGGTAAAGTGTCCTGGTCACACTATTACATGTGAACTAAATGCCTGTTTAAAAGGTTCGGAAACTGGCTCGGCGCCTGTGGCTCAACGGGTTAAGGCGCCAGCCACGTACACCTGAGCTGGCGGGTTCAAATCTAGCCCAGACCTGCCAAACAACAATGACGGCTGCAACCAAAAAATGGCCGGGCGTTGTGGCAGGTGCCTGTAGTCCCAGCTACTTGGGAGGCGGAGGCAGGAGACTCGCTTGAGCCCAGGAATTGGAGGTTTCTGTGAGCTGTGATGCCACAGCACTCTATCCAGGGTGACAGCTTGAGGCTTTGTCTCAAAAAAAAAAAAAAAAAAGAAAAGAAAAGAAATGAAGATGGACTTGCAGTATCTTTCAATTATCACTATTAGCAAGTAACATAAATAAATACGGTACCCATCTAGGACTTATCTTTATGCCCATCCGTGCCTTGGCTTTTGTTTATCTCCTCCCTAATTTTATGTGCTTACCTTAAGAGCACATTCCCCCCCCCCAAAAAAGAGCACATTCTCATTTTACCATTTACTATATGTTTCTTTCTTTTTTTTTTTTTTTTGAGACAGTTTCACTTTGTCATCCTCAATAGAGTGGTGTGGCGTCATAGCTCACAGCAACCTCAAACACTTGGGCTTAAGTGATTCTCTTGCCTCAGCCTCCCAAGTAGCTGGGTCTATAGGCACCAGCCACAACGCCTGGCTATTTTTAGAGATGAGGTCTTGCTCTGGCTCAGGCTGGTCTCAAACCTGTGAGCTTAGGCAATCCACCTGCCTCAGCCTCTCAGAGTGCTAAGATTACAGGTGCGAGCCACCGCGCCCAGCCTGCCATTAATTATTTCATTTGAATATACATCTCGTGCTATACACAGAGAGCTCAATAAATACATTTCAAGTATGTGAATCAATTTGGAAATACTTCTTTATCTTTTGCACTGGAAATATAGGAATACAATATTTTAAGAAGTTGTAAAATTAGATTGCTGACTGCCATATCTTTTTTTTTTTTTTTTTTTGAGACAGAGCCTCAAGCTGTCACCCTGGATAGAGTGCTGTGGCATCACAGCTCACAGCAACCTCCAATTCCTGGGCTTATGCAAGTCTCCTGCCTCTGCCTCCCAAGTAGCTGGGACTATGGGCGCCCGCCACAATGCCCGGCCATTTTTTGGTTGTAGCCGTCATTGTTATTTGGTGGGCCCGGGCTGGAGTCAAACCCTCCAGCTCAGGTGTACGTGGCTGGCGCCTTAGCCCGTTGAGCCACAGGCACCGAGCCTGCCATATCTTTCAAAACCATGGAAATGGTGATTAGAATTAATGGCTATTTGGAATATAGTTAATTAAAATTCACGTGTAAAACCATCGGTAAAATATATATTAAGCCACGAATTTTACATATATTTATTGGTATTAAAATTATCGAAGCATTTTTTATTTTTATTTTTTTTAGAGACTGAGTCTCACTTTATCGCCCTTGTTAGAGTGATGTGGCATCACAGCTCACAGCAACCTCCAACTCCTGGACTTAGGTGATTCTCTTGCCTCAGCCTCCCAAGTAGCTGGAACTACAGGCGCCCACCACAGCACCCGGCTATCTTTTTGTTGTAATTTGCCTAGGGCTGAGTTTGAACCCGTGTCCTCGGTATATGGGGCCGGTGCCCTACCCACTAAGCCATAGGCACTGCCCTATCTAAGTATTTTCAAGCAATGAAATGCACATAGCCCAAATAACTAATATTTCACTCATTATGAAAGACTAATTTGCTTTATGACAGTGTGGAATATGCATTCAACACATGAAAATATTTTAGTGTAACCACCTTTCACAAGCACTGTATTTCTGTTTCTTGCTCTATAATGCAAGAGCTACAAAAAGCAAACGACTTTGTGGTAATCAGTAAGTAGCATTAGTGCCATATATATTATAATTCCAACTGAGTTTGGTCTGTTTTTGTTTTACGTTTCAAAGTACAGCATTTTCCTTTGGCAACATCAAGAGAACGAAAAACGTGCTGCTTATAAAATGAAGTATTGAGTTTATTTTAGATATCACATCTTACAAAAACACTCTCAAATGTGAAAGCATACCTTCAAGTTCAACAGAGTAAAGTATATTAGAAAGGGATACATCATAAAAATATTTATGGAATTCAAAACAAAACACATGCACATAATTCCACAAACCAGCAAAAATTAAATCGCTATAGTTTTTAGCATTATCAGCCAGTCTCAACTTACATGCATAATTTTTACATAATGTAATAATAGCTAGAATGAACTTGCATTTTTATAAGGTAGAGTTTAGGTAGCATTTTCTTTCTTTCTTTCTTTCTTTATTTATTTTATTTTTTTGAGACAGAGTCTCACTATGTCTCCCTCGGTAGAGTGCTGTGGCGTCACAGCTCACAGCAACCTCAAACTCTTGGGCTTAAGCGATTCTCTTGCCTCAACCTCCCAAGTAACTGGGACAACAGGAGCCCGCCACAACGCCCGGCTATTTTTGTTGTTGTTGTTGTTGTTGCAGTTGTCATTGTTGTTTGGCTGGCCCGGGCCAGGTTCAAACCTGCCGGCCTCAATGTATGTGGCCGGCACTATACCCACTGAGCTACGGGCACCGCCAGGTAGTGTTTTAATGTCAGCTGCAGCAATCCACTTTATTATTGACATAAAACTCCAACTCGCTGCTTGTTTGAGCATCTGTCAGTGAAGATCTCCCTTTTGGCCAGGTTTTGCAAATCCATTTATTAATTAGAAATTAGCTGATAGATGAGAGAGGAAAAAAACACTACTAAAATCAGCACACCTCCTCTTTTACTTCATTTCCTGGATTTGTGAATCTTTAATCCAATTAGCATTAGGCTGCAGAGTATGAAGAGTAATCTGCAGAATCACGACTCAATTAAGAGTTCTTTCTAATGACCTGTGTTGTCCTCATCAGTCCAGCACTATTACTTTGTCTTCCAGTTAAAACAAAAAACAGAAAACTCTTTTTTGTATTGAGTGAAAAAGATTATTTGGGTTTAGTTATAGGTTTTTATTTTATTTATTTAGTTATTTATTTGAGACAGAGCCTCAAGCTATCACCTTGGGTAGAGTGCAAAGGCATCACAGCTCACAACAACCTCCAATTCCTGGGCTCAAGCGAGTCTCTTGCCTCCTCCTCCCAAGTAGCTGGGACTACAGGCCCCCGCCACAACGCCCGGCCATTTTTTGGTTTCAGCCGTCGTTGTTGTTTGGCCGGCCGGGCTGGATTCGAACCCTCCAGCTCAGGTGTACGTGGCTGGTGCCTTAGCCACTTGAGCTACAGGCGCTGAGCCTACTTATAAGTTTTTAAAAATAATGCTGAACTGGGCGGTGCCTGTGGCTCATCAAGTACGGCACCAACCCCCATATACTGAGGGTGGCAGGTTCAAACCCAGCCTCAGCCGAACTGCAACAAAAAAATAGCCGGGCGTTGTGGCAGGCGCCTGTAGTCCCAGCTCCTCGGGAGGCTGAGGCAAGAGAATC
>CAUYRH010168892.1:0-30358 GCA_963574655.1 Perodicticus potto
TGAAAGAGGTAAAGTCTCCATCTTTCTTTAAGGCTGCGTAATATTCCATGGTATACATGTACCACAATTTATTGATCCATTCGTGGGTCATTGGGCACTTGGGCTTCTTCCATGACTTAGCAATTATGAATTGGGCTGCGGTTTTACAGCTTTTAAGTGATTCTGGTTAGGGTTGGCTTGATGGTGGCCATTATTTGGTTACACTTTTATACAGAGAGTCAGAACTGAAATGGTCCTTAGAAAATACTTAGGTCTCGGGGTGGTGCCTGTGGCTCAAAGGAGTAGGGTGCTGGCCCTATATACTGGTGGTGGGTTCAAACCTGGCCCTGGCCAAAAACTGCAAAAAAAAAAAAAAAGTTAAGACAATACTTCGTTCTCCTTTGACATTTTACAGATAAGGAAACCGAGAGCTACAACTTGACTTACTTAAGACCTTATAGTTCATAGTTAGCTGACCCAGGATTACAGACTTGAGTCTTTGTCTTTTATCTTTTCTTCTTCATCCTGATCCAGATGTACCAGAAACAGTTGTCACAGGTCACCTGACTGGATTAGAGGGGAGTAAAGCCAGTGCACAAACCTTTGTTTTTTTTTTTCACTTTCTGCTGTGGCATAGCCTTTACTTGGTGTACAGTCCCCTCACTCATCATCTGGCTCCACAGCAAACCTGTACCCAGTATGTCCAGCAAAGTCCCTGGGATTAGTTCTGCTAGGACTGGTTTGAATTTTGCGTACCCCTGTGGCCAAGGGCACGGCATACCTTTGCTAGGCCTGAGTCCTGTGCCCACATGCGTGGCCCTGAGTGGGGATGAAGGAACGTTGTCGGTTTCAGGCAAGCCACGTGGAGTGAGTATGAAGGACGGACGATTTAAAGAAGAAAGAAGTGTTCTGTTGCCAGAAGAAAGAGCGCTGGACAGGCTGAAACAACAGATGTCTGTGGCAGATGAAATGGGGCAGGCCAGAGGAAGCATATGTCCTGCAGAAGACTTGCTAGCACAAAGGCCACGGGCAGGAAAGAGACTTAGAATATAAAGAATGAAACACACCCAGGGCTGAGACACAGGAGCAAAGGCAGGTGGGGGCAGGAGGGTGGAGAGAACAGGCTTGCAACGCAAAACTCAGGCCTGGTCACTCAGGATCTTGTAGATTTCATCCTATGAAAATGGAAAGTCATCCAAGGGTTGGAAGCAATTTAGCCTTTTAAAACGATGGTTCTCCATATAGTGTGGAGAGTGGAATAGAGAGGGCTGGAAGGAAGCAGAGGGACGATGAATGGGAATGCAGGTTCTTGGATAGGGATGGTGGCCATGGTGATCAGACCGGTGGAAAGGTAGATGAGCAGCATTTTGTATGGATCCACAGAATCTGATGACTGATGGACTGTGAGTACAGGGAGCATGACATAGACTTCTGTCTCAATTAATAGGATTCATGGAGTCGCCGTGTATTGAAATTTAGCATTCTTATTAGATGTTGGTTTGTGCTAGTTGGCTCTTTCCCCAGAGACTATAAACTTCTTCAAACAAAGGTGAGGTAGGATTTCATCTTTCTTCACCATTGGTTCTAGCACAGAGCTGAGGCATGTGATAGGCACTGGTGTGGACGTGTATCCAGGGGATAGTGGGTCCTAAACCCTCTCCCAGGGTGGGCCTAGAGAGGAGGCTTAAAGGAACAAAACCCTCTTTGTCAGGGTATTTGTCCTTAGTTTTTAAATTTGTTTAAAGTGATATAATTTATATAAGAAAAAGATACCATGAACGTAGAAAATGTGATCAGATCTCAGAGCTGGAAGAATTTGCCCTAATCTATTAACAGAGCTAGGAGGTGCCGTAATCCCTGGAATTCTCATTAAATCATCTAACCTATACTTGTCCTTTTGGGTAATTTTTTTCTGCCTAAACTTTGTGTATCTTTTTTCTTTGATGTTCTTCTAGATATTAAAAATAAAACCAAACACCGAATCACTACCTATATCTTCTTTGGGTGGCCTCTACGCCCACCTTGGATGCTTTGATTCTCTCTGTACCTTCTGTTTCCTTGTTTCCCCTTTCCAAAAAAGCTCATTCCGAAGCTTCCATGAAAAGGGGCTGAAACCAGAAGAAATCAGTCCAGTGACTCAGCAGCCCCTATCTGAGGTAACAGGGCAAAGTAAATTTCAACAAGTGGCTGTAGAACAAAAAATTGCTTCTGGAACATCGCACAGTCCCTAGTGAGTGCACAGGAGATGCTCCCCTGGTGCTGGTTACTCAGACTCAGCCCTTGACTCTGTTTTTACATGCATGGCTCTTGTTATCACTGGCTTTTTATTTCTTCCTAAGAGCATTTTTAAGACAGGAGGAATTGAATAGAGGCAGTCTGAAAAAGAAAGACAGAACTCACTCTGCGCTTACCTGGAGTTCTCCTCCAGTAGTAAAACACAGTGACAGTCACATGATGTACTTGGCCTTGGCTTGCAGACACTTTTGAAGGCCCCAGGCCAGAAGGGCAGGCTGCATCCCAACCAGCACTCTTATTCTAGGGCAAGAATTTTTGTTCTGTGTCATTTTTTTCTTGACACAGCTATTTTCCTGACTCTTTTAGCATATGCTCCTTAACAGTTTCTAAGGAAAAAATGTTTCAAAGCTTTGCAAGGATCTCTTCCATACTCCCTAAATCAATACTTTGTTTTTACATGTGATGGTGTCATTAAGTCTTGTGGGAAAATGGCTTGAGTAGAAGAAAACAGGGCTGTGGAGGGCTTGGCATGGGGGTTGGGTGAACATTTTTGAGTTGGGTAATTAGGCAGCTACCACCCCGTGGAACAGAAGTGATGATTAGACTAATTAGGAAAGCCATTCTGTAAGTGCCATGAGACCCACGGGTAATGGCCTAGAAATGCTGCCCTTTCCTGATTTATTTGATTGATGAAAAGCATTTTACACTTGGGGGGTTGTTTTTCAAATCAGAGATTTATTTGCCTGATTTTCATCTGTTTCAGGTTTATTTCTCTGATAATAGAGAGGCGGATGGGTCTTATTCGCAGTTTTGGAATAGGGCTTTCTGCTTTTGGGCCCTATTTGGGTCTCTATTCTCATGGGACTGATTTAACAGGGGATATTTAGTCAAGTCTTTGCAAAGGTCCCAAATGTTTTTATTTCATCTGTATACAAGCAACTTTTCTAGTGACAGGCCTCTTAGGTTATATTTACACACCTAACTTCATCGCATGTATTTTTTTCTCCTACATTTTTTGGTACCTACTGTGTTCCTGGTGCCATTAGTTGCAAGGAATTCAAACCTATCTAGCAGTTAAGGACTTTGCTTTGTTTGGTGTTATTGCCTGAGTTTCTAGGGTGGTGCTTGGTGCATGGTAGGTACTGTGTAAATATTTGATGACCAAATGAGCAAGTTAAAGGCTAGGCCCTTGTTTTGTATTTTTGTGTACACTCAGATTTAACTCATGAAATTGCAGCTTATTTTGCAAAACAGTTTTTTTGTTTTTTAAAGAAAACAGATTTCTGGAAATCTAATCTCATTCATTTCCTGGTAGTTTTAAAATTGAAGCCAAACCTCATAAACGAGTTTGCTTCTGAAACAGAATAATATCAGGAGTGTGGTAGATCTTTTACAAATAAAAATGTAGAGGGATTATCTTTTGCCAAATTATAATATGGTATAATTATAATTATTATAATTTATTGTAAGTATAATTATTAAATTTAGTTTACTAACTAAACTACTAAGTATAGTCTGTGAAGTACAGTAGAAGCTCTGTAAGCTGACCACCCAAGGGACTGTAATAAACTGGTCAGCATATGGAGGTGGCCAACAGAAGGGACCAGGCCTCCTGTACTGGTCTGTACATGTGTGGTGCATGTCTGAAATTCGTTCGACTTAAGGAAGTGGTCAGTGTAGAGAGGTGGTCAACCATGGAGGTTCTATGATACCTCTGCATACTTTAGGTCATATGACTCTGCCATAAACTCTGTGACCTGGCGAACATTGTGTAAGGTTTACAAACGTTAGCTGATTTTCTTTACGTCCTTATGTCTAATCCATAGAAGACAGGACAAAGTTCCCTTAAGGAGTATTTTCTTTTGTACCCAGTTTGCCAATGGCCAAATTAGCCCACTGGGTTTTAGGGAACCCTTTAGGGGCATCAGTGATAGGTGACATGTCTCACTCTTCAAAAACAACCTTAGTCATATATCTGCTGTCCAGATAAATGAAATACAGCACCATTAAAAAGTGCTTGCGATTTATTTATTTTTTGCATAAACACTGAACATTTTGTACTGATTTGACCATTCTTACCTTGAGCAAGAGCTCATGGATTTGGTGAGAATGTGTGGTGAGAAGCAGAAAGAGCCAGCTGGATTTTGTTGAATCCTCTGATCTCTGAGTTTATTTGCTGATAATAAAAGAGGAGTAACGATACCAACCTTGCAGGTGTGTTCTGGAGATTAAGTGAGAAGCACAGTTTTATTCATACGAGGTACTTAATATTTGAAGGAAAAAAAAAATAAAACAAATCAACAAAACTAGTAAAACATTAAACACCAGAGGGGTGAAAACATTTTCCAGATGCCTTTGAATACATTATTGCTAAAATTCTAAATGCTACAGTTTATGCATATTCCTTAATGCAGCTTCACCAAGGGTCTCTACTATTAAATCAATTTCAGTTACTCTTTGTGGAAGCAATAATAATTTTCTTTTTAAAATAAAGACACCTAAATTTATGATGACCCTCCACAGTTAATCAGAACCAATGAGGTTTTATGGTATCTTCATTCAATGTGTATTTTATAGTCTTGTTGCTATGCTACCCTACAGTTAGTGGATACAATGTCCATTATTCTGAGAGATAAGTGAGGAAGCCTCAGAAGAAAAGTTTGAAGCTAGCAGAGGTGGCTTCACATGGGTTAAGGAACGAAGTCATTTGTATAATACAGATGCGCAAGGGGGAGCAGGAAGAACTCACTTAGAAGCTATAAGTTATCCAGAAGATTTAGCTAAGATGGTTTATGAAGGTGGCTGCACGTAACAACAGATTTCAATGTAGAGGAGATAGCCTTCTTTTGGAAGAAGATCCCGTATAGGGCTTTCATAGCTAGAGGCTTTCATAGCTGGCTTCAATAGCTGGCTTTGAATGACATGGCAGGTGGACTCTCTTCTTAGAGTCCACCAATCTGAAAATCCTAAGGCCCTTTAAAATTATGCTAAATCTATTCAGACTGTGCTGTATAAATGGAACAACAAAGCCTGGATGGCAGCACATTTGCTAACAGCAGGGTTTACTGAATGTTTAAGCCTACTATTTAGACCAACTGTTGAGAATAAAAAGATTTCTTTCAAAATATTACTATTCGTTGACAGTGCACCTGGCCACCCAGGAGTTCTGATGCAGTTGCACACGTATAAGGAGATGAATGTTATTTTCATGTCTGCTAACACCGCATCCATTCTGCATCCTACCATGGACCAAGGGGTAAATTTGACTTTCAAGTCTTATTATTGAAGAACTACATTTTGTAAGGTTGTCGCTGTTACAGATAGTGATTCCTCTGATGGGTCTGGGCAAAGTCAAATGAAAATCTCAGATGCTATTGAGAATATTCATGCTTCACGTGAAGAGGTCAAAATATCAAATATCAACATGAACAGGAGTTCAGAGAAATTGATTTCAACTGTTTAACCTCTTCTTTTGTAGCTTCTATGTGCAAATAAATTATGACAGTAAAAATCATATTACACAAGTAATGTGTGTTCATTTTAGGAGAATCAGAAAATAGAGATAAACAAAAAGAAGAAAATACAAATCATCTGTAATCTACCTCCTAGAGAAATCATTGGTAACCTTTTGGTACATAACTAATTTTTTAAATATACCTTCATTCACCTGGCATGAAATATATTTTAATAAAAATGAGATTTGCTGTGTAAGTATTGACATTTTATACATTTCTCATATCAATAAATACAACTTCATATTTTCAAAAGACAAATATCTTTGTTATCATCATTTAAGTATTGCCTATTATGTTACAACCTATGTTATATATTGAAATTATTCGTAATGAAACAACTAACATTAACTGGTTGCTTACTATATATTGCAGGGACTGTTTTGCCTATTCTGCCTTTAATTCCCACAAAAGCTGTAAGAAGTAGGTGCTGCTATTAATCCTGTTTTACAGATGAGAATACTGACTCTTAAGTGTTAAGTACCTTCCCAAAGCCATATAGCTTGTAAGAAATGAGAACAACGTTTGGAGAATCCTCAGTGAACTCAAAATAGACTTTTCATTTAATCCTCCAAGCTCATTATTAGGCATCTACCCAGAGGAAAAATAAATCATTTTTTCATAAGAACATTTGTACTAGATTGTTTATTGCAACTCAGTTTTTCACGACCAAGATGTGGAAACACCCAAGTGCCCATCAACCCAGGAATGGATTAACAAGCTGTGGTATATGTATACCATGGAATATTCAGCCATAAAAAGATGGAGACTTTATATCTTTTGTATTAACTTGCATAGAGTTGGAGAACATTGCCTTTAGTAAAGTATTACAAGAATGGAGAAGCAAGAATTCTATGTACTCAATACTAATATGAAGCCAGTAGAGAAATTAATAATACATGCCCACACAAGAGAAAAACTCAATTTAATTGAAATTGTGGGAGGAGAGAGGGGGAAAGGAGGCAGCTGGAAGGAGGGAGGGAGATTGATGTGCTCTCACTTAATGGGCTCAATGTAAGGGTACATGGCACACCTTTAGGGCGCAGGACACACTACAACATGAACCTTACCTAACAAACGCAAAAACTGTGACCTAATCTTTTGTACCCTCATATTAATCTGATACACAAATTAAAAAAAAAAAGAAATGAGGACCAGAATGTTCATTGCAGCCCAATTCATAATTGCTAAGTCATGGAAGAAGCCCAAGTGCCCATCTACCCACGAATGGATTAATACATTGTGGTACATGTATACCATGGAATATTATGCAGCCTTAAAGAAAGATGAGACTTTACCTCTTTCATGTTTACATGGATGGAGCTGGAATATATGCTTCTTAGCAAAGTATCTCAAGAATGGAAGAAAAAGTATCCAATGTACTCAGCCCTACTATGAAGCTAATTTATAGGTTCCATATGAAGGCTATAACCCAACTATAGCTCAAGAATATAGGGAAAGGGGCAAGGGAGGGTACGGGGGGGGCGAGGTTGGGGTGGAGGGAGGATAATTGGTGGTGTCACACCTACGGTGCATCTTAGAAGGGTACAGGTGAAACTTACTAAATGTGAAATACAAATGTTTTCATGCAATAACTTAAGAAAATGCCATGAAGGCTATGTTATTCAGTTTGATGAAAGTATTTCAGATTGTATATAAAACCAGCACATTGTACCCCTTGATTGCACTAATGTACACAGCTTACACAGCTATGATTTAATAATAATAAAAAAAAAATGGAAAAAAAAAAAGAAATGAGGCCAGGCCCTCTGACTCCAGAGCCCATTTCTTAACCACATACCATACTTTTATACTTTTAATAAAACAAAGGAACAAAGAAAGCTACTTTATGTCAGTATTAGCATCTATTCATCCATCCATCCATCCATTTCTGCTTAAACAAAAGAGATTATATACATTTTTCTTTTTCTTTTTTTTTTGAGACTGAGTCTCCTTCTGTCACCCTGGGTAGAGTGCCATGGCATTATCATGGCTGACAGCAATCTCAAACTCCTGATCCTCTTGCCTCAGCCTCATGCTTTAGCCTTCTGAGTAGCTGGCACTACAGGCACCTGCCACGATGCCTAGCTAGTTTTTTCTATTTTTTAGTAGAGATGAAGTCTCACTCTTTCTCAGGTTGGTCTCAAACTCCTGAGCTCAAGCAATCCACCTGCCTTGGCCTTCCAGAGAGCTAGGATTACAAGTGTGAGTCATTGTACCCAGCCCATATACATTTTTCCACATCTTACTTTTTTTGAATTTTAAGAACAAACTTGGGGATCTTTCTCTGTTCTTGTGTTCAGAACTACCTCATTCTGTGTAATAGCCACGTAGACATCCTTTATGTACTTTGGTTTAGTTATCCGGTTCACTACTGATGGACAATTTGGTTTCCAGATATTTGCAATTATAAGTAATGCAACAATATTCTTATATAAATGCTAATACTTATTGAGTAATTAAGTCATTTATTATAGGTAAATGTGTAGAGCAATGCCAGCTACCTAGTGCGATCAGTGATTTCTACTATTAAGGAGTTTTATTAGTACTGTGTACCATGCATTGTGCTAGAATTTAATTCTCAGAATATCCCTGTAGGGTAGATACTGGTTTTATCCCTGCTTTACATTTGAAGACACTGAAGTATAGACATGTTAAACTGTTCTCCTTGTTGTCACAATATAAGTGAAATCTAGGATTTGGGCCTAGCATTTCATTCTGGAATACACGGTCTTGACTAATCTTACCTATATATGCCCAGCCCAACTTCAGGGGGCAGGGAGTTGATGTCTTCCCAGGACCAGGGATGGAGGAGGCCCTTATCTTGGCAAACATAGTAATGTCTACATACACTCACTATGACAATGCCTCTTTGAAAATTATTTTCTAGTCCTGGGTATTTTAACAGATGAAAAATGGATACCATTTTTTCTCAATTTGATTTATATTTATTTAATAATGAGTAGGCTTGAGCAATGTATGTTTATTGGGCATTTGTATTTCTTTTTCTGTAAACTGTGTTCATTTTTCTATTAGTTTTTTTTTTAATTTATTTTTTTAAGACAGAGTCTCACTTTGTTGCTCTTGGTAGTGTGCCAGGGCGTGACAGTTCATAGTAACCTCAAACTCTTAGGCTCAAGCAATTCTCTTGCCTCAGCCTCCCAAGCAGTTGGGACTACAGGCGCCCACCACAACATCTGGCTGTTTTTAGAGATGAGATCTCTGTCTGGCTCAAGCTGGTCTCGAACTTCCAGCTCAGGTCATCCACCCACCTTGGCCTCCTAGAGTGCTAAGATTACAGGCGTGAGCCACCATGCCTGGCCTTAGGTATTTTTTTTAAAATGATTTTTATGAGTTCTCTGTGAAATAAGGAAATTAGCTTTTAAATTCTCATATGCATTGTGAATATTTTTCTAACATAAGCATTTTTAATGACTGCATGTTTTTCATTTTGTCTGTTATGATTTATTTGAATATTAGGACTTTTGTTTTTACAGTTTTGATTACAGTACCGTCAAGAGCATTCATTTATTTCCTTAGGAAATTTTTTAGAGGTGTAAAGTGATAAGTGGAAGGGAACACATCTTTTTAGGGCTTTTTTTCACAGTGTATTTCTCTCTAGAAATATCAGAAGCATATTGACCATCAGAGTATGATTGGGTGTCTATTTCTCAATAGCCAGTGATACTACTAGATATTATTTCAAACGATCTTGTCCACTCTGTCTTTAATGATGAATAAGATTGAGGTGTTTTCTATACGTTTATTTATAGTTAATATTTCTTCTGTTTTGAATTGCCCGTTCATGCCTTAAGTAGGATCTTGATTTTATGTTCAGTTTAAAAATGTTTATAATTCTAATAGCCTAACAGTGAACTTACCCTCTCATCACAGATGATATCAGAGCACAAGTTAAGATACTAAAACTGATTAAGGAGAGGAGTGAATGTTTATTACTTTACTATTGTAAGTCAGTCTTCATATTTATCTCCTTTAATCTGTTTTAGTTTTACAGCTAGAGAACAAGGGGGCTCAGGTAGGCCAAGCATTTTATACTGAGTCTCACAGCTGTAAATGTCAGAAATAGGCCATTCTCCCTCTTCTGCCTGACCTAAGAACACACAGTCCTTCCGTCCCACCACGTTGCCCTCCACTCCTGGGCCATCCCTGGTTGAAAAGACATCTTCACATGTGGTAGTAAATTAGCTGGTTGAAATGTAAGGTACCTTTTGGCAAAAGAGATGAAAATTTCAGAAAATATCTCCCTAGAAATATTCTGTGATACAGAGTACTTTAGAAACTTGGTATTCTTTTGTTTTTATTTTTGCTATTTGCTTAAGTGCCCTAAGTGTTAGGGACATAGAAAATGGGTGGGGATTAGGCAGAGACCTATTTTATAGTAGCTCTGTCTTCTTCTTCCCCACACTCCAGCTCTTGCCTCTTTTGAAAGCTTTGCTTCCTTATGCCACCCAGCTGGCCGAAGTGCTGCACGGGACTAAAACCTCTGCTCGCCTTTGGTCCCCTCCTCACTGATGCGTTTCTCTTCTTCCTCTGGTACTTGGAACGCTGCTTTCTCTATTCCCCAGTGCCATGGCAACAGTGCATGGCAACTACTTTCCTTGAGGTCAAGGAAAAAGACTTCATGTTTTTCTTTCCCGTGGACCTGTTTGTAGTTAGCACTGTGGTTCACTCTGTCCTCCAGTGAAAAGCAAGGAAGTACCAAACCAGAGTCACGATGACAGGGCCTGCTAGATGTGACACCCAGCTGGCCTGCTGCACTCCTTTGCAGCAGTTTGAACCCAAGCCCACCCTATCCGCCACTGGTGCTAAAATCACACTAACATTGACCTCCTTTCTGTTCCTCTGCCCCTTCACCGTGATTGTTTCCTTTCCTTTTTTTCTATTTTTTAATGGGCATGTTATTTTCAAGTTTGTTCGTTCAGTCTCCCCTTGCTAGAATGGGGTCTGGTAAGTGGAGTTTCCTTTGGCTCCTTGTTCTCTGTGTTTTCTGGGATGAACACACAACAAGTTTTTGCCCAGTGACCATGGGACTTGGTGGAGGAAAGCCTGATTTTGTTCCATAGGATTTGCTCTCTTTGCCACTCTTATGCTCTTGAAGGCAAGGTTGGATTATCCTGAGCTCTCCCTGGGAAATATGGTCAGCTCCGGAGGATTGTGAAGTTCCTCAGGTCCCAGGGCCTGAGCCAAATGAAAGCCCAGTAGGTGTGGATTGTAGTTGACATAAAAGATTTGCATTTGAAACATACAAATCTTTTGCATTTTCAGTCTTGGCTCCCGTGTGTTTTTAGTCACTCTAAATTCAGGAAAGCTTTTTGAGCTTGTTTCCTCCTGTCTGTTCTTGTACATAATAATACCTACCTCCTTGCTTGCGGTGAAGATTAGATCTGAGATGTATGGAAACAACTAGTGCATAGAAAAATAAACGATGGTGGTGATGTGGTTGTTAGGATTTTCGTTTTCTTCTGTGTGATTTTCTCTTAGTAAATGGAATTATTTTCTCAGTTGTTTTGTAGGCTGTTCATTGTAATGGTTAAAAAGCCGGTTTGGGGAGCTTTGAAGTTTTGAGTAACTGGGATCCAATTCTTCTCTGCTTCCCAGCAGTATGACACTGGGCAGGAGCAAGCCTCAACAGCAGTAAACGGTTATAAAGTAGTATCCAGCTCAGAGTGATGTGACATTTCAATGAGATGGTGGTGCTTTAGCACAAAGTTTGGACCACAGGAAATGCCCAGTAGCTCATATCCCATGGCTTAATAATCATAGTAGAGCTGAAAGAAGCTTAGACTTCATCTAGTCTAGTGGTTCTCAATCTTCCTAATTGCCACATTGGAACAAAGGGGTCGTGACCCACAGGTTGAGAACTGCTGTCTAACTCAGTATTCCTGGTCTGTTTCTAGTTCTGCCTTTTTGAGCAGTGAAGAACCAATCAGTATTCTTTTCAGAAACAGTCTTTCGGATATTTAAGATTGTTTCCTGTTATAAACTGACTTGTGTTCCTATAAAGTTCATGCATTGAAGCCCTAATCCCCAGTGTGATGACTGTATTTGGAGATAGAGCCTTTGGGGAGGTCATGGGCTTAAGTGATCATGACTGGTGTTCTAACAAGAGCAAGAGTTACCAGTATATGTGCACAGAGGAGGGGCCACATGCAGGCAGCGGGAAGGTCATCTACAGGCCAGGAAGGGAGCCTTCATCGAAATAAGCCTGTTGGCCCCTGGATCCTGATTTTCTAGCCTTCAGAACTATAAAAAAATGTGTCTTCTTATGGCAGTCCAGGGACTAATAGAGATCCCCTTTCTCTTCTCCTGCTATTACCTCATCTTGGTTCTCTTGAGAGGCTGTGGAAATGCCTCTGCATCCTGGTGACTGTTGTGTCCACACTTTCCAATCTGCTGTTCATTTAAAAATGAGAAGCTCCAAGATAAACTCGGATTCCAAGGTGGTCTGAGCAGTTTGGGTACTTGCTATTTACCCTTCTAGTGGGATCTCAGATTGTGTTAGATAGTCAATTAAATAAACTCCCGAGATGCAGCTCTGTCCACATTCCAACTTTTATCATGTTTATTTCAGCTTTTTTCTTTCTGAGGCTAATGGAAATCATGTTTTTAGAACTGTAGTGGGATATGAACTTAGACATCTGGACCCACTTGCCCCTGTGCACTTGCCCAGTGCCAGCACTTTCCATGCTGAGTGTCTGTGTTGGAGCTGCTGTGACACATTACTGTAGAATGGGTGGCTTACCCTGCAGCCATTCATTTCTCCTAGTCCTGGAGGCTAGAAGGTCAAGGTCAGGTTGCCCGCATGGTCTGGCTCTTGCTCTTCCTCATTTACATCTGTCCTCACCTGGTGGGAAAATAGCTGTCTCATTTTCTAGCCTATTCTTAGGAAGGCACCCATCCCGTTCATGAGGGCTCTAACCTTTTTGACATAATTATAATACCTTCCAAAGGCCCCACCTCTAAATACCATCACATTGGGATTAGCACTTCAGCATATAAGTTTTGGGGGAACACAAACGTTCAGTCTATTGCACTGTACCCCATGGTGGCTTCCTGCTCTGTTCTTCGACCTCCAGTGGTAGGGCGCTCTCAGCTTTGTTGTGGGACTTACTCCATTGTTGGAATTCCTTCAAGTGTTCTGAAAAATTATGTTAAGTTGAGTCAAAATCCTACTCTTTAACCACTTCTCTTTGATCACATCTGTTTGTTCTTCTCGTATATGACAGTCTCTCAAAGACACCCTGTTCCCCTCCTTTTGGGTTTACCTTAAAATTCAGGTAAATTCACAGAGATTCAGGTCTATAGAGTATGGTAGCCAAGACTAAAAGTAATGAGAGAAACTATATAAGAATTTGGGTATTGGATTTTCCTAAAAGATGAATATTCAAAAGATCAAGGCTGTTTTATTAATGTAAATCTGATTTTGCTGAAAGATTTTAAGGGAATTTCTCTTGTTTATTAGTCTAGTTGCAGACTAATAATAAAGTTTGTGGACATTGATCAAATAAAGTGACCTCTCTTTGGAAATGACCACTGATAACAAGTTATTCATATAAAATAATTTTTTAGCAAGGACTGAAACATGATGGATACTTGGTGTTTCATCAGTGCGCCTTCGACATCCCAGGAATTTTCTGGTCATTACAATAAATTCACAGTGTACTGTGGATTTCTAATCAGTTGAAAGTAAGGATAACACTATAGTCCTTTTAGTACTGATTGCCTGTTGTGCCTAAATTCAGATGTTTTATTTTCAGAATTTAGTTAAGAGAATTTGTGGGACACCTGAGCAGTTAAAGAATATTTATGAGAAAGTATGCATGAATAGGATGGGCCTTTGCTTAGCACCTTACAGCAGTTATTAAAGCAAATCCTAGTGAGATACAAGTAAATCCCACTCTGGAAGGCATTGTTGAATGTTAGCTATACTCTTGGAAATGTTTATTAAATAAATGCATTTTATATTGTATTATTATTTATTTTAGTTTTAGAGACACAGACTTACTCTGTCACCCTGGCTAGGTGCCATGGTATCCTAGTGCAAACTCCTGGGCTCAAGAGATCCTCTTGCCTCAATCTCCTGAGTAGCTGGGACTATAGGCGCCTGCTACAATGCCTGGCTAGTTTTTCTATGTTTAGTGGGGCCAGGGTCTCACTCTTGCTCAGGCTGGTCTCCAACCCCTGAATGAGCTCAAGCAATTCACCTCCCTCAGCCTCCCAGAGTGCTAGCATTACAGGTGTGAGCCACCACGCCTGGCCTGCATTTTATATTATATTATTACTAAAAGATTTGAAAGAATATTACCTATTCAGAGTAGATACTTTGGAAGGCTATATATGCTTATTTTGGTGATGTTGCAATAACTCAACACTTTGTTGGATCTTTTTTTTTTTGTTGCAGTTTTTGGCCAGGGCCAGGTTTGAACCCACCACCTCTGGTATATGGGGCCAGCACTCTACTTCTTTGAGGCACAGGCACCGCCCTGTTGGATCTTTTTCTTTGGGATTGTGTTTTTACCCTCCATTTTATTTTTAAAATATATCCTCAGTGGTGGTGGGCCTTCGTGTCTTTGCAGATAGATTTTATTTTTGAGTCAGGCCACAGCATTTTGAAGTTTACTTTGTAAAGTTAGATGATAGCTGAGAAAAAGCTTTTCTTTTGTGAGACATGAAGTGTGTCTATAAAGAGATCTCCTGTCTTCTGCGATGTTCAAACTGGCTTTAAAGGTTATTTCAGAATAGGAATTCCTGATGATTTGCTTAGGGTTCCTTGAAATAACATGTGTGTTTTCCTAGGGTGACCATTTGAATGAGGACAATATATTTAAATGCACAAGTTCTGCTTTTAAAATAAAGTTTAAAGTCTTATAAAATTTATGGTGTTCTTATAAATATTTCCTCACTGTTGGAGTATCTTGGTTAGTCAGAATTGGACTAGGGAGCAGTTTTTCTGAGATGGGAAATCTCAATTATTGGGTAGAAATAAAAGGTGGTCTTAACTAAGGTCAGGGCTGCCCAGAAGTGGTGTGTGGTTTTGTATTGGTGTACAGAGGTGCCTTTGTTTCCCCCTGGAGAAAGGAGACAGTGTGCTTACCACTTTCTCCAAGGGGCCTGCAACTCCAAAGCAACTGAGAACCAAGAATGATCTAGCGATTTTAGGAACTGTAGGATCATGAACATGAATTTCTGTACCCTGTTTGTTCATAAATCCAGAAGTATCCCAAGGAGCTTGAAATGAATGTCTCCCATGCTCATAATTGCTCAGTGAGCTCCTTGAAAGAGTTGCCAGTTTGGTTTTGGTGGTTTAGCTCTGTCACTAGTTTTTTTGTGGAATTTCTTGGGTATTGGAAGCGATTCTCCTCATTGATTCCCAGAATATTTGAATGGGCCTTTGATAACTTAATCTTAATTCCGATCATTCAAAACAAGTAAGTGTGGGGAGAAGCCTGTGTTTGCCCAGTTGATTTTCTTAATAATTGGTATGTTTCTGTTATGTGCCTCCATTTCTGGTTTCCAACTTGATCTTCAACTATTTTGTAAGTTAGTAAGGATATTTTTAGTAAGTATAAAGAAATCAGTCCTACCAATCAACATAGGTGGTCGTTCACCCTGCCTTTGTTTTCTAGTTGTCCAGTTGAAATAATAAAGAGAACAGTGTCCCTAGTAGAGTGAGAAAAGCTAAAATGTCTTATGGACCACCCCAGACCTAAAGGGCTTTGGCAGGGTGACCTGGCGTCTGCCAGGCATTCAAAAAATAGTTGAATGTGTAAATAAGTAGCTGTTGATGTTTAAGGTTTAAGGTAGATAGGGCGTTTTATACTGGTAATCTTAACATATTTCATATGTGGAATCCCACTCTGAAGGCTTTAGAGCCCACGTGAAAAGGAAGCGAAGTAAAAGTCCTTATGGAAATCTGTGTATTCCCCTCTACTTAGAGTCATTTGGGCAAGTTGATTGGAATAATTTTTCATGTTAAATTTCTTAGTTCTGTTTCTTAGAGCTTCTCAAATGTGCCCTCTGAACTGTCCCCAGTGGCAAAGTCCACTAACATCCCTTCTTCCCCTGCTCCAGCCCTATTGTGGGCATACTCTGGGACTGACTTCCAGCTGTAATCCTGAGAAAAGTTATACAGCACTTTCCCCCCTCCTTATAAAGGGAGATTAAAATATTTGCTGCCTACGCCCCTCATCAGATGCTGTAAGGATTAATGAGATCATGCTGGTAATACGCCTTAAACTCACAGGAAGCAATGGTCGTGGAAAACCCCAAGTGTTACATTACCAGGAGTTTAACTCAGGCATGGCTTTTACTCAGCTATTAGACTTCCATTTATTTTGTTCACACGTTGCTTTAAAGAATAAAGTAAAGTGCTGGGTTAAGCTTGAGGCCCGTCTTATGAGCAACATAGTATCCATGTGTCCAAATGAAGAGCGGGCTTGTTGGCTTCCCAAGTTTTATTTTGCCGTCTATCTCAAGAATCCTGCAAGTCTGGCTACTGCATATTGGAATGAACATTTTTTTCTATATACAATTTAGTGCATTTTGCAGCTTCAAGTCTATTTGTGGGGACTCAGCTTTTTCAGTAACCCTAGGCTGTAATTTTTTAGAGCATTATTTAAACCTTGCGCACTACTTGAGTGGTAAATTGTCATCTTGACAACCAGGCTGCGTGTGTGCGTGCGATCTCACCGAGGGTGTGTGATGCATGTTGTCACCTCCACCGAGGGGATGGTGAGAAAAATGAGAGAGAACCAGGCCTTGCCTGCAGAGCCTGTGGTCCTTTTGTGAATGGCCCAGTGGGGATGTTGATTCCTGATGGGGGGGCACAGTCTGCCCTGCATAGGTCCATGTTCCCTGATTTCAGCTGGAGAAACTTCTCTTAGCCTTTGGTGTGCTAAGAGAAGTTAAAGATGTGCTCACATACATCTTAGAGTAGCCAAAACCTAACTGGTATAACTTTAGAATTTAGAATTTAGAGTTTAGAATTTAGAATTAGAGTTTAGAATTTAGACGCCAGAGTGTTCAGAAAGACCTTATTTTCTGAATGACCAGTGAATGAGCCCACTGTAATAGGGAACAGCAAAGTTTAAAATAATGTTGATATTCAGGATGGCAGAATTGGGGGAGGTGGAAATGCAATGGGAGAAATATAATTTCAAACTTTTAAAATTCCACTGAAGTATAATGCTTAATTGTTCGTATATTCTAAGCAGTGAGTTGGGCACATTTAAAAATAGCTTTTTAACATGAATGAACCTTTTTAGGAGCTGAGCTTCAATGAAGATTAAGTTGGTCATGCAAATTGTGTTTTAGTGGTCTGTTTTTAATATTTTAGGGCTGTAAAAGAAAAAAGTCTGACCTGAAAGCAACACAAATGATTCTAGTTCCCAATCTATACCCCTTTGAAGAAATCTGTGTGACCTTGTTTATGCTACTTTTGAGTTTTAAAACATGCAAAAGCAGTGGCTTACATATAAAGTGGAGCCTAGTGGCTCTGAGTGAGTTGAGAGTAGTTGTATACACAGGAGGCTTTTGTACCTCGCTGGGAAAAAACAGCCAGTTCACAGCCGCTCAGGAAACTCCAGCAGCTTTGGAGAATCAAGGGGGGCCTTGGGAGATCAAGGGGAACCTTGCCATAGAAAAGGCAAGAATAGTCGGTTGCTCATGAGGTCACACTTTTAGGAGGTAGTTGTCGCCTGTCCTATGAATTGGTTCTTAGCACAGTCTTTGGAGTAAAAAAATAAGTGCTTCAGGTTTGTAGGAGTATATAGCATTAGTTTTGTGCAGTGTAATAAGGTGTTATGAATTAGAATTAGTAATATTCCTCATAGCTCTTACTTTAATTGAGCTATTGTGCCTGTAAATACAGGCAAATACAGGTAGAAACTGCGTATGTGTGCTGTCTTCTTGATAAGGTATTATTTCTTTCTCCTTTTCATGAAGAAAGCTTACCTATTGGGGCTAGATTATCTGAAGCAGGCACCATTATTCACAGGGAGGTGGCGAGTGGCTAATATCGTAAGTGTGGAATACCCGGGATGAACAACCCATCTGATGGGGTAGGTGTCTGTTACTCTTTCTAGTGACATGTTTGCTTTGGATGGTGATGATGTCGCCTCTGTATTTTCACTGTAAATAAAGCCTTAAAATGTTTCTCGTTCATTAAATTTGGAGTTCTGTTAATAAACTCCACTTGAAGCATTGCTTTAGACCATTGATTTCCCCTCGCCCCCATTTCTACTTTTCTCCCACCTAATTTTTTTTTTTTTTTACTATTTTTTAATTTTTTTATTAAATCATAGCTATGTACATTAATGCAATCATGGGGTACAATGTGCTGGTTTCATATACAATCTGAACTATTTTCATCAAACTGGTTAACATAGCCTTCATGGCATTTTCTTAGTTATTGTGTTAAGACCTTTATATTCTGCATTTGGTAAGTTTCACCTGTACTTGTAAGATGCACATTGTAAGGTGCACCGTAGGTGTGGCCCCACCAATTACCCTCCCTCCACCTGACCTCCTCCCTCCCCTCCCCTCCTTTGCCCCTTTCCCCATATTCTTGTGCTATAATTAGGTTATAGCTTTCATATGAAAGCTATAAATTAGTTTCATAGTAGGGCTGAGTACATTGGATATTTATTCTTCCATTCTTGAGATACTTTGCTAAGAAGAATATGTTCCAGCTCCATCCATGTAAACATGAAAGAGGTAAAGTCTCCATCTTTCTTTAAGGCTGCATAGTATTCCATGGTGTACATATACCATAACCACCTAATGTTTTGTAGAAAATCCTGGGTAAGAAAAATGTAAGCAACTAATCATTGGTTCTGATTTTTAAACATTTTGATGGTCTTTACTTACCCCTCTGGGTCATTTTGAGGAGAGAAAATTAAATTTGGTTGATGCTTTGCATCTTAGTTACTGGTAGTGAGGTATGTATAAAGTAAGAAAAAAGAAAAAATATTCAGGTTGATGAATGTCAATCCACAGTACACAGAAACCTTAGAGACCTTGGTATGTGCATGAGAAAAGTTTTGTAGGAAATTTTTATTTTGGAAACAAATTAAAGGGGTCAGATTCTGCCCTTTGTAGTAAACAAAAATATTGATGTATATGGTTTTTAAGTAGAACTGTTCTAAGGGTCATGACATATCTTGGCTCCCCCGGTTGCTGAGGTGAACGTTAACCTTTCTGTGTCTCCTTGTCTGTGAGATACAGCGTGACAACAGAACTTAAGATCTTCAGGCCTTGTAAAGATTAATGGGGTAAGATTAAGTTCTTACCACAGAGCCTGGCTCCTCGTATATAATCATGTGTAGCTTTTTCTTTCTTCTTTTTTTTTTTTGTAAAGAAAAAACAATTTTTTTAAACCAACAAGAACTCACTAGACGTTAATTTTTTAGCACTTGGAAGGGGGTATTTAAACTTCTGAGTAGGATGCTGGGAGGAGATTCAAGCATTACCTTGGTAGTTAACTGGAATAACTGTAAGTCCCTTTTCCACCTAAGACTGATCTTTTTACCTTGTGAGTAAAGACATGTCACCAGAGATTCCTTAGCAATATAGTTTGTTATATTTTCATAACAACATTATCTCCTCCCCAACCAAAAAATATCTTTTGCTGTGTGTTTGTATTGTCATCAAAGATTTCTAAGTTTTTTTAATGTTGGAGAAATTTTTAACAGGAATTTCTGATATGGTAGGACCTCTAATTTGACCACTGAAGGGACTATAACAAAGTGGTTAACAAATGGAGGAGGTCAATGTAAGAAACTTGGCCTACTGTACTGACACATACATGTGGTGCATGTCCAGTCTGAAAATCAGGTCAACTTAAGGAGGAGGTCAAAGTGGGGATGTGAAAGTCAGTGTCATGGATTTTCACATGGTTTTAAGCCATTGATTAGTGTGCCCCCTCTGGGTTGGGAGGAATGAGTGCAGGGTAGTAGAGGAAACATACACACTGTTGACCAGGATTTGGGAGTATTTTTGTTAGATGGTATATGTGATTTACTGTGATTTTTAACTCAGGACAAATACAATACCTTTCTAATAATCTTAAAGCCCTCTCCAGAGGAATATTTATATCTTGCATGTGTATATTTTTTATGGCTTTTCTTTTGTTGTTGTTTTTGTCTTTAAACAGCTTAAATTGTACCCTTCTCTCTGTTCTGTACAGCTGTCCCATTGTGTTAATAACCATAGATTCCTAAGTATTGAATTGACTAATTAAAAAAAGATAATATTATTTCTGCCATTGTCTCATTAACAATGTTTATGCAGAGGGAGTTTCTCCTTCAGATTCAGCTAATATTTCTTTGTTAGTGAACTTCTCTGTTTTTCAGTTGAGTTGTAAAATGTCTAATTGCAATTTTCTCTTGAACCTTTAGTCTTTAGGACTATGATGCCTTTTCAGATTTTTTTTTTTTTTTTAGTATTTGCCTAAGTCTTTTCCTCCTTCCAGAAGTCTCACCTTCAGCTCCTTAAATTGTCTTCATTATTCTTTTCAGTTGAGATTGGAACTCTACTAAGAATCTAATTGGGGTCTGTTGGTTATACATAGAAAGAGTATAAAGATGACTTAACTACCTCCCATTTTAAACAGCCCTATTATATAGGCAGTGCCACTAAACAGCAGTTTAATATCTACTAGTGACCTACGGTGGCCCTTAGTGTATTTATGCATTTCCTAACCTGTTATTCAGTTTTTTATTGGACAGGTTTCCATTATTTTATGATTTCTTCTTTAATGTATTGCTCTGATATTCAAAGATAGCTTTTATAAATCACATCTGAATAACTATTAATATTTTTCTCTATTCTTATTTCTTTTTATTTGTATCTTATATTCTAATCAGACATATCATTGATTGTTGATCTTTAGAAAACACCTGTTTGGTCTTGTTTTCTCTTAATTAAGATTCTTTCATACCTATTGAAGACCACATTCTGACACTTGTAATTTTTAAAAATCAGTCGATAGTTGAGCACCATCTTTGTTTAGGGTATGCATCTAAAGTGATGAGAGTGCAAAGAAAGATAGAATCCCAGCATCAGGGGACTTATTGTTTCTTTTATCCTTATCAGTACAGGAGACATTATAGTGAATGTTGAATCAAAAGAATGACACAGCCATTCATTTTCATAAGACTTTCTAGGAATAAATAATGTGATGGAATGGCATTGGGGCGGAGCTTGTACTGTGCCTTGGAAAAAAGAGTGAAATAGTTATGAAGGAGTCTGAGGGACCACAGTGGGAAGAGGACTGGTGAGTTTGGAGAAGGAACTAAGATCCTAAGCTCTGCACCTTTCTGTACAGAATCAACCTATTTGCAACCTTTTCTGCTCTGCATGGACAGCCCTGGCCCTGTTTGAAGTGGCGTGAGGTTGTCTATCTGTGTAGATGGCTGGCTGGGGAGAACTGGTGCATTTTTGTCTCAGATCTTTAGCCATTGTCTACCGTAAGCTTTTACGAGTAATAAAGATGATGTCTTGATTCCTGTTTGTCTCAGTTGGATGTGAGCTTGGGTGAGGAGGGGGGACAGACAAGGTTGGTAGATTCGGAAGGCAGGAAGCAATGAGTAGATGGCACCATTGGTTAGTCTGGTGGAACAGTGAGAATGAGTTGGAATAGGAGGTTGTGCAGAGCTAGAGTGTGGACTGTATTATGTAGGAAGACCCACTGAAGTCCTTAAACACTTTATGGTGTATACAGTGCTGTTTTAGTACTATGAATCTGGTAGTGCCATAGAATATATATAGGGTTTCCATAAAGTTCACATGCAATTTAAAATAGTTGACTATATATATATATATATATACATATATATATATATATAAATAGTTGACTATATATTACATATATTTATATATATTTACCTATATATATTTTGTATATATAAATTATATATATAAATATATTTTAAATATATATAATATATGTATTTTTAAAGCTTACATCAAGTCTTCTTCACTTAGAATTTATGGAACTTCTGGCTTTGGAAATTTAGAAGAGAGATATATACCAAATACCATGAAATGATATGCAAAATATTTTAAAGGGGTTGTCTTTCAAAAAGGGATTAGGAGCCACAACTAAATACCATTGTACTCTCTTTGTTTATAGAACATATAGGAAGAAAATCTCACCGTTGGGTATGATGTGTGCTGTGGATTTTTTTGATAAAAGGCTTTAATCATATTATAGAAGTTCTTTCTGCACCTATTGTGCTAAGGCTTCTTCTTAAAACAAATTGACAGTGAATTTTATCACATATTTTTCTGCATGTATTCTGATGATCAGGTTGGTTTTTCTCCTTTGATCTATTGATGTAGTAAATTATGTTAATTCAGTTCTAAAATTAAAACAGCTTAGCATTCTTGGGATAAAGCCAACTTAGTCATGATCGATTATCTTTTTTATATATTATCGAATTAACTTTGATACTATCTTCTTTAAGAGTTTTGCATTTAGTGGTATGAGATTGACCTGCAGTTTTCATGTAGATGTTTTCTGTAATTTTTTAAGTGCTCCGAATCCATGTGCTGGGAAACCAAAAACAAATAGTAAATGAATTTTCCCCTGCCTCCGGAAGTGAATAAAAAAAGGAAATGGTACTCCCTATGTATGATACATAAATAAATAAATAAGTGAATAAATAAAACAAAAAAGTAGAAGCTATAAAATAAAAGTCTTTCTCTAATTTCAGAAACCCAGTTCCCCTAAGGCAGTGTTAGCAGGGATAGTCTGTGTGTGCATACGTAATTTTAAAAACACACACACACACGTTATATAAATACATACCTACATTATTTATAGTATATCTTGGGGGTGGTTCCAGTATAGCACATAAGGTTTTTATCATTCTTTTCTTAGTATCTATGTTATATTTTATTATCTGTTATTATATTAACTAGACCCCTATTGATGGACATTTAAATTGTTTCTCATGTTTTGTTGGGATGAGCATCATTGTACCTTCCTCTTTGTCATGTGGGTTATCTGTGGAATAAATTCTTACATGCTGAGATGTTGCATAAAAGGGCATATGCATTTCAGACTTTAGTAGAAACAGCCAAATTATCTTCCAAATTAGCAATGCCGCTTTACACTCCAACAGCATATGAGTGCACCATGGTAAGTGTCTGAAGTGTTGCCAAGACTTACGCAAGCACAGGTCACTGTGGGTCTCAGTCATGCCAGCTGCACTTGCACTTCATCCCTTGTGCAATTGCATTCATTGCTAACTTGGTGATCGCATGAATGTTGGTAAGAGAACCCCGGAAACTACTGTGTTCTAGATGAGTGGGGATGAGAGGGTGTCAGGAAAATGCCCGGAGATCAGGCATTGAGTCTGTCTTAACTAACTTATTCCTGTGTCTTTTTTGTGTTCCTCCCCGAATTTCAGCAACTGCTGGCCCGTTGCTATCTGCATTCCGACATTAATGATAGCTAGAGGGACGGAGGTTGATGGGATGACTCGGGAATTAGCTCTAGGCTGTTCTTATCTTTGGGTGTTTCCCTGAGTTGGATTCATTTCTGGAATTGTGTGCACTCACTCTCCCGTCTCATGTGATTGTTTACTCTCCTAGAAGTACTGATAGTCTGATTTGATAGGGTTTGTGTAAGAACAATGGGAAGTAACATGTAAACCACTTAGACCAGAGCCTGGAACGTTGTAAGTGTCCAGTCTTTGGAGATAGTTAAGGTGGAAATAACCTAGTTTGGAATGTTCAGGTGGGGGTCAAACCTGCACAAAAGGAGGCCAGCTCGACGATTATCTCTGTCTATAGAGAAATGGTGTGGTCAGGAGCTATATGGCAAGAGCAGTGAGGGCAGACAGGGCAGGGGATGATAATGACTGTGACAATTTATTGAGTCTTGGAATGTGCTAGGGCACTAGGCAGGATAAACATGATTCAGAGAGGCACTAGTTATTTTCCTTGTCTTAAGGGACTCTATTTGAGACGTATGATAGAAGTAGAATTGACATCACTTAGCAGATTGGTTGGAAGTGGAAGCATGAAAGAAGAAGGGATCTGGGATGACTTCTAAGCTTTGGCTTCGGTGACTGTGTCAGTATGTCGTTTAGTAGGATAAGGAATATAGAAAGAAGATCTGAATTTGAGGGGAAAGCGAATGCATTTCATTTTAGACATGTTGAATTTGCAGGTAACCTGTTGAGATATGTAGGAAGCAGCTCTGCACTATATACAGGAGAGAGCTGTTTTGTGCTGAAAGTAAAGTTTTGGACAAATGGATCTTTTCCCTGGAAGTGAGAACAATGTAACCTAACTATTGTACCCTCATATTAATTCAAATAAAGTTTTGTTTTTTTTTTTAAAAAGTAAAGTTTTGGCACACACAGTGGAAGCTGTGGATTGGAATGAGATCTCCAGGAAGAGTTTCTAAGTGGTAATAGAGGTGAACATTTGGGGGAGCAGCACCATTAGAGTAAGGTAAGAGATGAAGAAAGAGTTCTGTGAAGGAGACCTAAGAGTTCCAGAAAAAGGAGAGTCGTAGTTGTCCAGGTTTTAATGAGGTCAGAGTACCAGGATAGTGGAATAAAGGAGCAAGAAACCTACAGGGATGGGAGTTGGACTCAAGAGAGCAGGATAGTGGGACATGGGAGTGGGCGATGCCACACAGCCAGGGAGGAGTTCATTGGAAATGAAAAGCTCAAGGAACCGGGGAGCTTAGGGGTTGAGTGAGTCACCCAGGAGGATGCTGAAGTCACTGGGAAAGCTGGTGGTTGTCTCTCAGCCAGAGGCCAAAATTATGGAGGGCACACAACTGTACCAGCCAGCTTTCACTAGATACAGCTGAAGCAGTAACAATCAGAGTAAAAATCAACCTTCACTCAAAGTCCTAATATATGACGATTGTCACTGCTTCCGCTGCGTCTAGTGAAAGCTGGCTGGTACAGTTGTGTGCCCTACTGATTTGACTCTGTCATTGTCTGCACGCTCCCTGGTATAATCTCTCTTTGTGGCATCTGTCAATTCTAGCTTGATGTCATTTGCAAAGTTGACACAGTTCATTGAACTTGGGATAAGTGGGGAAAGGATAATGTAATTCCCAAATCAGGGAAGTATTTCTCAGTGTGTGGTCCTCAACCCATCTGTATCAGAGTCAGAGTGGAGCTTGCCAGAAATATACATTCTTGAAAATTTGGGAACCACTGGTTGTGAAGCTGGACAAATACTTTATCAAGATAATTACATGTTGAGGTCCCAGCCACCATGAAATTGGTGCATAATAGACACTCCCTCTTGTAGTTCTTCCCAGACTGGATAAATGGATGGATGGAAGGATGGATGTTTGCTTCTGGGTTAGCGACCAAAGACTGGTCCTTTATTTTGAGAGAACTGTAGCCAGATTTGATTCAACAGATGCATGAGACCGAGTTTTCATATGAAAAGGATTGGTGCCTCAACTGACATACTTTCTCCATACTTTCATTCTTTGAGATTTTTATTCTTAGAAAAATCAAACTTTATGTAATTAATACATGAGTATGTCCTCATACAATTGAAAACATTACACATAAGATCAAATTCCCCTTTGTACCCCTCCCCAAATCTTGGTTCCTTTCCTGTCTGCTCCACTCTGTTATCTTTTAGTGTTTTATCTCTATGTGTTTTCTATGAATGTGTATGTATGTTGGGAATCTTTATGGCTAATATAGATATCCCTGACTTAGGATGGTTCACCATACAAATATTTTCAATTTAGGATGGGCTTATCATGACGTAACCCTATTGTAAGTCCAAAAGTACCTGTGCATATTACATGGTTTTTACCAATTGAGCTGTATCCATTCTGATTGGGCCAGCATTTGCTGAAATTGCTCAGCGCTCTGCGTCCTTGGTTGCTTAATATTTTTAGTATCAAGCCTGCAATTCGTACCTGCAGTGTGTCTGTGTATGCAGGTACCTATTGAAATAGTCTGTGCACACTGTCGTTTTTTCTAAGTGTTTTTCCCCACGTATCTTGATATATATCCTTGTCAATATATGTAAATTTATATCATGTTAAAAAATTGTTTCATTTCATTTCATTTCATTCTGTAGTTTATTTAGCCATGTCTGTGTTGATGAACATGTAGATTGATGGCAGGTTTTTTTTGTTTTTGTTTTTTTTTTTCTTTGCATTTTTTTGGCCGGGGCTGGGTTTCAACCTGTCACCTCTGGTATATGGGGCCGGCACCTACTCTTGAGCCACAGGTGCCACCCAGGTTTTTTGTTATTATTATTATTATTTTTTTTTGCTATTACGGAGTTGCTATGGGTATACAATAGAACCACTGTAGGTTGTACCCAAGGGACTGGAACAAACTGGTCATACAGAGATGATCAGCTTAAAGAACTGGGTCTGCTGTACTGATCTGCACAAACGGTGCTGTTCGATCTATGAAAATTAGGTCTACTTAAGGAGGTGGTCAGTGTAAGAAGGTGATCAACTATGAAGGTTCCCCTTGTAGGTAGCCCTTTTCTAGGATGAGTTTGTGAACTTAATTGTCAGACCTTGTACTACCATAGGTCTGATGGCCATTCCAGGAAAAGAGTCCCAAAATTGCTTTGAAAGGTAGAGCTGGCGCTAGCATGGATGCACAGCTTCCCCAGGGGAGTACCCTGAAGGTGACCAAAGCGATACTTAACACTAAGGAAAGAAGCCCTTTTCCTAGGATGAGTTCATGAACTTGATTGTCTGACCGTGTGTGTAGTTTGGCCATCCTGAATATCTGCTTTTTATATCCTGAGTACGTGTTTGTGGATTACTGTGCTCTAAATAATGGAACTATTATTCTAAATAACACTACACCTTGTATTTTTAATTAATTTGCTCTCGTTTAAAAGGTGATTAGTTCTCAGCCCCAAAGCATAATTAGGGATCTTTAATCAGACTCACAATAGTGGTCTTTGTTCATAAATTGATATAAGCTGTCAACCTCATTTAACCAGATTTTCTAATCATATGTATGAATAAAACGTGTAGGTAATTTCTGTGTTTCACATGTGAATCTCAAAAGTTTATTTCTAATTTAATAATTTGGAACTCTGCTTTTGTTTTTCCCATTGAAACAAGTCATTTTCTAGGTTTCCAGGAAACCCAGACAAGCGTTCTTAAAATTAACTCTAAATAGTCCTTTGTAAAGCACTAAAAATTATTTGAACTAAACCTGGAAAATATAGTTTATCACATTCTTTTTATGTTCAAATGATAGTTGTGAAGATAGAACAAACCTGATTCCTCAGAAGCTCTGGAGGTCAGAGACCAGGGGTGTGTGTGTGCGTGGAGAGAAGGGGTAAACATCTTTATACCACGAAAGTGAAGCAGAGATCATTGATTCTCCTGTGTTCTGTATTTAAGAATAATAGTGATTTGCTTTTACTCATTATCCTTTAGCTGATGCATTGTCTGTTGAACATCCAGCATTTGTGAGAATGACTTGCCTTAAAGCGTAGCAAGGGACCTTTCCTAGTATTGCATTCCTTCATTGCTTGGGTCCAAAAGCAACTTTTTGGTTAATAGCTTTAGTCTCACTAACTCCACAAATTGAAAGCCATTGATAAAAGGAAGTAAAAAGCTTTAATACCAGTTGTAACATACCCACAGTAAGCCAGAAATCCAAACTTCCCCAGCGCTTTGTGGTTGTAGGGTGGAAGGGGGTGATCTAAGAGGAAAGGGCATTGTCCCTCGGTGCTCTTTGAGGGCTCAGTTGTATAACCTGTCTAGCTCCAGAGTGAATAGAGGCTCCCAAACTTCAACATCTGAAGATCAGCTGGGGAAGCTCCATCAAAATGCAGCTTCTCCAGCCCTTCTCCCAGGAATCTGATTCAGCAATCAGTGGTTTACACAAACCAGCATCTCGGGTGATCTCTGCAGGTTGGGCCTGGACCAGCAGAAAGAAACATTGCTACAGAGTATCTCACTCCTGTCTTGTCTTTCTCAGTGTGAGTCACAACGGGGCAATTCTTGGATCACTCGCCTCTATGGGTAAAGCTGATGAACTCTGTCCCCGCAGCAGGAAACAACTTGATGTCCATAAAGATGTAGTTGGCCAAATAGGATCCGGAAGTCCTGAAGAAATTCTTTATTTAAAAAAAAAAATTATTAAAAAAATGATACGTTGACAAATTATAGTTGTATGTATCTGTGGAGTACAAAGTGATGTTACTAAGTGCAGTAAGGCAGCTTAGAAAGACAAATGAAATTCTGCATGTTCTCGCTTATTTGTGGAATTAAAACAATCAAACTTGGCTGGGTGCAGTGGCTCATGCCTGTAATCACAGCACTCTGGGAGGCCCAGGCGGGTGGACCACTTAAGATCAGGAGTTTGAGACCAGCCTGAGCAAGAGTGAGACCTTGTCTCTACTAAAAATAGAAAAACAGCTGGGTGTAGTGGGGCATGCCTGTAGTCCCAGCTACTCGGAAGGCTCAGAGATAAGAAGATGACTTGAGCCCAGGAGTTTGAGGTTGCAGTGAGCTATGATGCCAGAGCACTCTACCAGGACGACAAAGTGGGACTCTGTCTCAATCAATAAATAAATAAATAAATAAATAAATAAATAAATAAATAAATAAATGTTAAAACAATCAAACTTACAGGTAGAAGTGGAGAGTAGAGTTGTAGTTAAACAGAGGTGGCGGTGGGGAAAATTGGGGATATGATGGTCAAAAGGTACAAAGCCTCAGTTAGACAGGAGGAATAGGTTTTTTTTTTCCCCAGATGTGTAGCACAGCATGGTGAATATAATTTTAGCAATAGTGTATTGTACATTTCAGCGTCACTGAGAGTGTATTTCAAATGTTTTCACCACAAAATATGATTTGTTTGAGGTGATGGATATGTTAAATGGAAAACTGTATGGAGCTTCCCAAAAAACTAATCAAAGAAATACTGACTTTTAACCTGCTTATGTAAGCAGTTGCTTTCTGAGAATTTTATTCATTCTGGCTTCCAATGAATGAATAGTTTGTGTCTTTGAATATTCATTACAAATGAATAGTTTGCGTCTTTCTAAAAGCTAAAAATATGTGATGGGAATATTTCATTTTGCAAGTAGCGTGAGTATTCTGACAGTGTTTTAGTTTAACTATTGGATACCTTCTAAAATCAAAATCCAGGACACTCTTTCAGTTTGTCTAGTTTTATTTTACCTTTTGACTGTCTACTTGAAACTAGGATGCTGAGAATTTATCATTGGAAAATTGGGTAATTAATGCATCCTACCTTGACAGAATATTTTGAAGAAATGACTTTACTGGTAAGTAACAGCCCACATAATATATTTTCATTTTCTGTATAATTTTAAATTAAAATAAAAAATTTGATGAAAAAAATTTTTTATTAAGATCATGGATAATTAAGGTTGCCTAAGAATTGAGTTAGAATTTTTGGCTAAATTTATATTTTTAGCACTTTACGTACTTGTTGGTGCCCCTCTTGACCTTGATTTTACAGATGTGTGCTTTATAGAGCTCTTAGCTCAGCTCGTGCTCATTTCTTCATAATGGGCATCTGTTAACAGCCAGGGACGGAATGTTTGGTGTCATCTGGTTAGGATTTATGTCCTGTGGGCAGAACCACATGCTTTCCAGGGGATCACCTGACTCATCTGATTTTCACTGTGATACCAAACCCATGATCATTTGATGTCTTTCAAGTGGTGTGTGCTTAGAGATATTTTGCTTTGATGGAATTTAGGTGAATCATATATTTTCTAATAGATAAAGCACAGAGATTATACGTAGCACTATTCTTAATATTTTGTGTGTTATTCTTAATATTTCGTGTGTTAATATTTTGTGTGTTAAATTACAACATGGATTTTATGAGTTTTAGAGTATTTATGTTTGCCTAGAAGGTCATCTTTATCTGTGTACATTCAGGTTGAGTAAAAGATTAATACTGTGAAAACAGAAAAGAATATTGGTTTAATTTATTTACTCAGTTCCTTGGAAGAAAAGAAAATTATAACTGTGTTCTTACCTTGAATCAAAACAATCTAGCTGACAAGGGCATTCAGCTTATGGCCCACGGGCTGCAAGTGGATTTTATGAGGACTTATTTTTGCTTATTTCTAGTATCAGTTATCACAGAAATTATGCACAGATTTTTTTGTTGCTCATCAGCTTTTGTGTTTATATATTTAATGTATGGCCCAAGACAACTCTTCCTTTTCTAGTGCAGTATAGAGAAGCCAAAGGTTGGAAACCCCTTCTAGCAAGTCTAATTTGTAAGGTCCAGTCCTAGGTATTATATATATCACTAAAATACATTGTCACCTCTCAGAGGGGACTTTCAAGTTAAAGAAAATATTCATGTAGCAAACTAAGGTGAGAAGACATGTCTTCTGATTCTCACCTTGAATTCATAGCACCCAATTTTCTGTTTTTCGAAGTGCCAAATGATCATGTTTTTAAAGCCAAAGAAGACAGGCGCACAGCCTACAGACACATGAAAAAATGCTCACCATCCTTAATCATCAGAGAAATGCAAATCAAAACTACTTTGAGATATCACCTAACTCCACTAAGATTAGCCCACATGACAAAATCCCAAAACCAGAGATGTTGGCATGGATGTGGAGAAAAGGGA
>CAUYRH010168893.1:0-16076 GCA_963574655.1 Perodicticus potto
TGTAGTCCCAGCTACTTGGGAGGCAGAGGCAGGAGACTCACTTGAGCCCAGGAGTTGGAGGTTGCTGTGAGCTGTGAAAGCACAGCACTCTATCCAGGGTGACAGCTTGAGGCTCTGTCTCAAAAAAAAAAAAAAAAAAAAAAAAAAAGAAATAAAACCCTGAAACCAGCATGACTTTTAACAGCACGTGAATGTCCTCATACACTCCCCTACACACATTTTCTTTCTTTCTCTGCACATTTCCGAGGGGATTTCAGGTACCCACGGCAAACTGCCTCTCAGTGTTTGCCTTCACAGAGCGGGAAATCTCAGAATGGGAGGCTAGGCCTCTGGCAAGGTTGTTATTTGCACCATTTTACAAAACTTGTCTTGGTTTCCCTCAGAATGGTATGGCAAAGCCTGAGTATGCTTTTATAGGGGACATGGCAGAGGCGGGGGCTAGAGGGGGCGAGACAAGAAGCAAAGCAGCGTCTGGAGACCTCTGATGAAAACGGGCCCATAGAGTGTTCCTCACTGACATAAACATTGTTGTTGGGGTGAACAGGAGGAGAGCCCAGAAGCAGTGAGACTCCCAAGAGATGTCATCCACATACAGCAGGCAGCTGCTTTAATCTCATTTCTCTAACTCTTTTCATTATTAGAATGTTCAAAATATTAACCTCACTCTGGATGTTAAATTAATTTGGACAAATCACAATTGATGTCAATTAACTGTACTGAAGAGCATTTCTTTGTAATACCACAATTCACCATTTTACATAACTGCAATCTCATTTATTTGCCTTAATTAATATTTGACTCATCCAAAAAGAGATGAGAGAGATTTTTTTCAAGAGTGTCTTTCTGCTGACAGTGTTTTAATGCTTAAACGAAAGCCTTTTTACGCTGAGGTGGTTCATTCTTATTCTTATGTTCAGAGAGTTGGGTTTTAAGAGGCTCTCAGAGTGATAGCACAAAGCACATACCTGTTAATTCAGGCTCTTCATCACCCCTAATCCCATGATGTTAAAGCTAAGCAGTTGGATGATTCTTGCAGAAAATAACTTTCCATGAATTATCCTCTCTGTTCATAACACGAAATACTCATTCCCCATAAATGAGGTAAGCCCCAGGTATAATGGTGAAGTCAAAATTTAACTTTTATGCTTTTCCAAGTTCCTTTCTTTGACCTCCTTATCCGTGCCTCCCTGCACCCACCTCTGAATCCACATACCCACTGGCCACCTTCCCTTCATGCCACCAGATCCAAGTCATACCTGGCCTGAGTCTTTCTGAATGTACTAGACCGGAGTCCTGGCAGGTCACTGGGTGAATTAATTCATAGTAAAATGTTACCTGACTAATGATAGTTTATTAATTCCTCCCAGATTATCCCAGACGTTACAGTTCCATTTAAGCAAGACTTTCTAACTCTTAGATGTGTTTAATGGCAGGGGAAATGTTAGTTGCTCCTAGCAGACAGAGAAGATTTTTCACACCTCAACCAGCCTTTTAGAATTCTTTAAAGTACATGACAAACAAAAACATCACAACTCCATACAATAAGGAGGCAGGAGGATTCCCAGTTTAGTCAAGTACTGATTTGATCTTTATTTATTATTTATTGATCCCCACTGTATGTCCCATACTGCACCAACAGTAGGAGATGAAGACACACTCCATATTTACAAAATTTTCCCTCCTCATTCACCTTAAAATCATTTGTTTGCGCACTCCTCTCTTCCCCTGCACCAGACTGTCACCTACCCCTGGCAGACCTTCTTTATCCTTGGAATCCCAATGCCTGGAACACAGTATAAAGTCAATAGCGATTGGCCTAGAGATGACTAGAATGAAAAATTACAGGATCAAATAATATTTGGGGAATACTGGGTTTCTTAGACAAATCACAGAATGGGAGAAAATATTTACAAATTGCAAATTATATACCTAATAAGTAAATTGTGTCCAGAATATATAGGGAACTCCTCAAACCCAACAATAAAAAGCCATTGACTCAATTAAAAACTGGGCAAAGAATTTAAATAGACATTTCTTCAGACGATATGCAAAAGATATATAGATGGCAAAGAAGCACATGAAAAGATACTCAGCTTCATTAGTCATTAGGAACAAATCAAAACCATAAGGAGTTTTGGTGCAGTGGCTCACACCTATAATCCTAGCACTCTGAGAGGCCAAGGTGGGTGAATGGAAGCTTGAGCTCAGAAGTTCAAGATCAGCTTGAACAAGAGTGGGACCCCATCTCTACTAAAAATAGAAAAAGTAGCCGGGCCTTGTGGCAGGCACCTGTAGTTCTAGCTACTCAGGAGGCTGAGGCAAGAGGATCGCTTGACCCAAAGAGTTTGAGAATTTGAGGTTGCAGGGAGCTATGATGCTACAGCACTCTACCAAGGTGACAGAGTGAGACCCTGTCTCAAAAAAAAAAAAAAAAAGAAAGAAAACAAAAGAAAAGAAAAAAGCATAATGAGATACTACTTCCTACCCACTAGGATGACTATGATTAAGGTAGAGCAATAATAAGCATTGGTGAGGGTATGGACAAATCGAAGCTCTCATACACAAACTGCCGATAGGAATGTAAAATGGTGCAAATACTTTGGAAACCAGTTTGGAATGTCTTTAAAAAGTTAAACAGGGTTACCATATAACCCAGAAATTCCACTCCTGGGCATGTATGGACCTAAGAGAAATGAAAACATGTCCACACAAAAACCTGCACAAGAATGTTATAGCGTCATTATTCATAAAAGCCAAAAGAGGAAAACAACACCAGTGTCTGTCAAATGATGAACAGATAAACATAATGTGGTACCGACATACCTACCTCATTTTATTGTGCTTCACTCTACTGTGCTTTGCAGATACTGTGTTTTTTACTAATTGGAGGTTTATGGCAATCCTGTGTCAAGTAAGCCTGCCAGCACCATTTTCCAATAGCACATGCTTTTTTCACAGCTCTGGGCCACATTTTGGTTATTCTTGCAGACTTTCAGACTTTTTCATCATTATTATATCTGTTACAGTAGTCTGTGATCCGTGATCTTTGATGGTACTACTATAATTGTTTTGGGTCATCACAAACCACATCTATATAAAATGACAAACTTAATAAATGCGTGTGTGTTGACTGCTCCACCACCCAGTTGTTCCCCCACCTCCCTCTCCTTAGGCCTACCTATTCCCTGAGACGCAGTGACTCTGGAATAAGGCCAATTAATAGTCCTACAATGGCTTCTAATTGTTCAAGTGAGAGGAAGAGTCAAAATCAAAAGCTAGAGATGGTTGAGCTGATTACAAAGGCATGCCAAAAGCCAAAATAGGCTGAAAGCTAGGCTTCTTATGTCAAACAGTTAGCTAAGTTTTAAGTACACAGGAAAAGTTCTTGAAGGAAATTAAAAGTGCTACTCTAGTAAACATGTGAATAATAATAAGAAAGTGGAGCAACCTTATTTCTGATTTGAAGAAAGTTTTAGTAGTCTAGACAGAAGGTCAAACCAGACACAACACTCTCGTAAGCCAAAGCCTCATCAAGAGAGCAAGGCCCTAACTCTCTTCAATTCCATGAAATCTGAGGGAGGTGAGGAAGCTGCCGAAGAAAAATTTGAAGGTAGCAGAGGTTGGATCATGGGTTTGGGGAAAGAAGCCATCTCCATAACATGAAAGTGCAAGGTGAAGCAGCAAGTGCTGATGTAGAAGCGACAACAGATCATCCAGAAGCTCTAGCTAAGATACCTAATGAAGGTGCCTATCTTAAACAACAGATTTTCGATGTAGACATAATAACCTTCTAATGGAAGAAATTGCCATCTAAGATTTTCATAGCTAGGGAGGAGAAGTCAGTGCCTGGCTTCAAAGCTTCGAAGGACAGACTGACTCTCTTGTTAGGGGCTAATGCAACTGGTGACTAAGTTTAAGCCAATCCTCATTTACCATTCCAAAAATCGTAGGACTTGGGCAGCACCCGTAGCTCAGTGGGTAGGATGCCAGCCATATACAGCAAGGCTGGCGGGTTCAAACCTGGCCCGGGTCTGCTAAAACAACAATGACAACTGCAGCAAAAAAAAAAAAAAAATAGCTGGGCATTGTGGTGGGCACCTGTAGTCCCAGCTACTTGGAGGCTGAGGCAAGAGACTCACTTAAGCCCAAGAGTTTGAGGTTTCTGTGAGCTGTTGATGCCATGGCACTCTACTCAGGGCAACAGGTTGAGACAAAAAAAAAAAAATCCTAGGACTCTTCAGAATTATAATAAATCTACTCTGCCTTTACTTTATAAATGGAACAACAAAGTCTGGAAGACAGCTCATCCATTTACAGAATAGTTTGCTGACTGTTTAAAGTTTACTGTTGAGACTGCTGCTCAGAAAAGAAAAAAGATTCCTTTCAACATGTTCCTGCTCATTGATGATGCACCTAAGTCACCCAGGAACTTAATGCCAATGGAAATGTACAAAGAGATTAATGTTGTTTTCACGCTTCCCAACATAACATCCGTGCTGCAACTCGTGGGTCAAGCAGTTATTTCAACTTTCAAGTCTTATTATTTAAGAAATACTTTTCATATGGTTATAGATGGTATAGATAGTGATTCATCTGATGGATCTAGACAAAGTAAATTAAAAACCTGCTGGAAAGAAGTCAGCATTCTCCATACCATTAAGAACTTTTGTGATTCATGCGAGGAGGCTAAAAGATGAACATCGACAGGAGTTTGGAAGATGTTGATTCCAACCCTTATGGACAACTTTGAGTCTTGACTTGCTTCAGTACTTCAACAGATAAAGTAACTCTAGAAGTGGTGGACACAGCAAGGGAACGAGAAATGGAGCCTGAGGAGGTAGCTGAATTGCTGCAATCTTATGATAACCAGGAACAGATGAGGAGTTGCTTCCTATGCATGACCAATGAATATGTCTTCTTGAGATGGAATTACTCCTGATGAAGATGCTGTGAACGTTGCTAAATGACAACAAAGGATTTAAAATATTACATAAACTTAACTGATGAAGCAGCATCAGGGTTTGAGAAAATTGACTCCAATTTTGAAAAGAATTCTACTGTGGCTAAAATGCTACCAACAGTATCACACACTATAGAGAAATCTTTTCTGAAAGGAAGAGCCAACTGATGCAACAAACTTCATTATTGTCTTATTTTAATAAATTGCCATAGCCTCCTCCCAGCCTTCAGCAACCACCACCCTGATCAGTCAACAGCCATCAAGGCGAGGCCCTCCACCAACAAAAAGATTGCAACTTACTGAAGGCTCAGACAATTTTTAGCGTTTTTTAACACTGAAGTATTTTTTAATTAATACATGTACATATTTTAAACATAATGCTATTGCACACTTAATAGACTACAGTACAACATAAACATAACTTTTAGGGCCAGGCTCACACCTATAATCCCAGCACTCCAAAAGGCCAAGGTGGGTGGATTTCTTGAGCTTAGGAATTTGAGACCAGCCTGAGCAAGAGTGAGACCTCATCTCTTCTGAAAATTTTAAAAAAAACTAGCTGGGTGTTGTGACAGGTGTCTGTAGTCCCAGCTACTTGGGAGGCTGAAGCAAGAGAATCACTTGAGCCCAAGAGTTTGCAGTTTGAGGTTGCTGTGAGCTGTGATGACACAATACTCTACCCAGGGCGACATAGTGATCCTCTGTCTAAAAAACAAAAGCATATAACTTTTATATGCACTAGGAATCCACAATATTCATGCAACTCACTTTATTGAGGTATTCACTTTATCACAGTGGTCTAGAACCAAACCTGCCATATCTCCAAAGTATCCCTATAGATTTGCATACTGAAATGCTATTTGGCAACAAAAGAAATGAAGGTCTGACACATGCTACAACATAGCGTGGAAACATTATGCTAAAACAATCCAGTCACAAAGTGCCACATAGTAGGAACACGCTAGGCGGTCAGGCAGATGGACCTGCAGGCAGAACTGGGATCTCTGACTTAAGTGTGGTCCTGTTTCTCCAGTGTTACCTCAGTGAGCAAGGAGATGAGGTATATACACTAAAGAAATTTGGCCCTATGGAGCAACAGACCTGCTCAGCCCACCCAGCTCAGATCTCCCCAGATGACAAATATTCTAGATACTGAAGCACCATCAAGAAACACTTCAAGATGCTCATGACCCAGCAAGCATACCCTGTCCTCTGAAGGTCCCTTAAATTTCATGTTTCTTCTGCCGCCTGCTACCCTTCTAAGACTCCTTAGCCAAACTCTTCTCTCTGCCAGCTGTGGAGTCATTTACCAGCCGTGCCCTTGGGAATCCAATCTCATCATGGCCTTTGATCATGCATACTTGTGTGAAGCAGTCATGGTGGCAAAAAAGAAACAAATTTGACTGATGTTTTTATTGTAAATTACTGCCAGGTTATTAAAGATAAAATGATTTGAAAGGGAAAAAAAAAGAACTACCACATAGTATCTTATCTTATGTATGTAAAATGTCCAGAATAGGCAAATCCATAGAGACAGAAAATAATTTAATCGTTTCCAGGGCCAGGGCCAGGGAGAAGGGGGAAGTTGGGAGAGACTGTTATGGTTTTGGGGGGGGGGGGGGGTGGCAGTAATGAAAATATCCTAAAATTGGATAGTGATGATGGTTGCACAACTCTATAAACATACTAAGAAAACCACTGAATTACACTTTAAGAGGCATTTTATGGTACATGATGTGTGTCTCAATAAAGCTGGGTTTGCTTTTTTTTTTTTTTTGAGACTAAGCCTCACTCTGTTGCCCCAGGCTGGAGTGCTTTGGGATCATAGCTCACAGCAACCTCACACTCCTGGGCTCAAGTTGATCCTCTTGCCTCAGTCGCCTGAGTAACAGGGACTACCAGCCCACCACCATACCCGGCTAGTTTTTGTTTTTGTTTTTGTTTTTCTATTTTTTAGCAGCGATGTGGCCTTGCTCTTGCTCAGACTGGTATGGAACTCTTGAGCTTGAGTGATCCACCCACCTCCACCTCCCAGAGTACAGACATGAACCGCCACACCTGTCCAATAAAACTGTTATTAAAAAGTCTCTCTCCCTTAGGACTCCTCAGTGGGTAAGAAATCCTCAAGATGGGGGTATGATTTATGTTGTAAACACATAATGCATCCTAAATAGGGTGAGTCACTGTCCTCATTTGCCTGGGACAAGGGCATATTCCTGAATGCAGAGCTTTCCATGCTAAAACCAGGAAAATCTTACGCAAACCATGCAATATTTGGGATGTATTTATGCTAAAAACAAAAAAAACTGTTGAGGTTTAACTGAAATGTTACTAGGCATTTTGTATTTTTTTTTTTTGAGACAGAGTCTTATTTTGTTGCTCTCAGTAGAGTTCCATGGCATCACAGCTCACAGCAACCACAAACTCTTGGGCTCAAACAATTGTCTTGCCTCAGCCTCCCCTGTATTTGGGACTTCAGGTGCCTGCCACAATGCCCGGCTATTTTTTTAGAGATGAGGTCTCACTCTGGCTCAGGCTGGTCTCGAACTCGTGAGCTCAGGTGATCCACCCACCTTGGCCCCCCAGAGTGCTAGGATTACAGGCATGAGCCACCGCGCCCAGCTTTAGCATTCTGTATTTTCATTTACTAACTCTGGCAACCCTAATTTTACAAGATGATCCAATTCACTCAGATCAAATTGAAGCAGAGAGCTAGAATTAAGACAAAAAGAAAAGAGGGACCAATGGATGGAGTTTAAAGTTAAGGAAAAGAACCAAAGTGCTTCTAACCTTGGCCAAGAACTATGACAAGGTGGTTTTGCCAAAGATTTTTTTCACAGCATTCTGACCAATGTTCTCTCCTTTCGAAAGTATATATCAAAAAGTCCATATTGCAAGACTCTTTAAAATTTGACATTAATAAATAGTTACATGAAATAATGTTTCTTAAAGGTATTTCATCTTGGACAAAGCTTAAATTAAGCTCCCTCCTGGCTGCTGAATACATGATGAATTGTATTATAAGTGAGTCTATTTTTAGCCCACTAGTGTCTTGGCAGACAGACTGTTAAAAAGAGAAGCAGGTCTAGTAGAGTACAGAAGCCTGGGGAGCTCTTCCTTACTGATTAATGAAAATGAAGCCTGTTCTCTGAGCCTAAATGGTTGGAGGGAAGTTGTGTGCAAGCTGTGATCAGGTTACAAGGCTGTGGCTTGTAATTCAGAAAGTAGTGTGTAACGTGTCACTGAGGCAGAAGCTGAAGGACATACCCTAATGGGTGTTTCTTGAAATTACTCCGATAATGGGAGTAAAGGGAGTGTACTTGATCATGTGGGACGTGTGGTATTTTAAGAAGCTTTCATACTCCTTTCTAGGGAGCTGTAACTCACTTGGCCAATTGTTCTCTCCCTGACTTTTCTGCGCACCAGATTGGCAGCCACCAGGGGGCACCAAAGCAGCCGGTCCCAGAGGAAAGCGCGATCCTACTGAGTCCCTGAAATTCACCCCTGAGCTCGCAGACTGGCACTCTCAGACTAGTCCGTGCCCTGACGGGGCAACACAGTACTTAGAGTCACCCAGACAAAGGTTCTACGTCTGTCCCTGTCCCTGCCAGTTAAAACCTTTATGGCCTCTTTAATCCTCAACTAGAGATGGTAAGAGGTGGTAACAATTAAATGAGATGGTGCCTGGAAAGTGCCCTCTACCTAACAGCCTGCCTGATGTGCGCTCAGTTCTTCGGTACACCCCCTGGAGTGTTTGGGTGGGTTCCCTGCTAACAACATCAGCTTCCATTTCCCCTTCCTCTCTCCTTCCACAGGACACCCTGACACCCACTTTGTTTTCTATTAGGTCAAAGGTTACCTCCTCAGATGTGCCCTGTGACCCCCAAAGTTCTTTCCAATCCTGCCTTCCTCAGTATTTCCCAGTGTGATTCATGAGCTGCCTGAGTCAAATCATCTGAACCCACCAAGTTAGAATCTGGGGACGGAAAACTTAGGAGTCTGCGTTTTAATGAGTTATCTAAGTGAATTCTATGGATAATAATGCTTGAGAATCTCTGTTACGTTCTTAGTGAGGTTTGCTGTTGTTGTTTTTTAATAGAAAGAGCATATAGTTCAAGCTGGTCTCAACCAGCTGTTAGAAGGGAAATCAGCTGATTATCTGATTAAAGTAATTCACACTGAACTGTGAAGAACAAATAAACTCCCCTTCCAGGAGAATTTGCATTCTGACATTTTGCAAGCCCCAATGAATTTCTAATTAGCGAAAAGTGTGGGATGGATATTTAAAGGAAAACAGCGTCACCTGTGACCCAAGCCTCAGGCGCTACCTTTATTTACATGTGTGAAAGGGTCTGTATCTTAATAGCCAAATAATTCCTCCTACCCTAGAACCACCTGAAATTCAGCCCCAGGACTGGTGGAAAGGAGAAAGTACGGTAGAGTAGGAGGCAAACAAGAGGAAAGGATGGGGGGAGGGGAGAAGAGCCCTCTTGGATATTCCCACCTCCACAGTACTCAATGCCAAAGGCCATGCAGATGCATCATGGGCTGATGAAAAACTGACCCAGCCCGTCCTTTCCACTCCACCCCAGGGAAGATCACAGCCGAGACTTCTTTTTTTTTTTTTTTTTTTTTTAATTGCATCATAGCTGTGTACATTAGTTCAGTCATGGGGTACAGTGTGCGGCTGCCTGGTTGCTAGAAGAAGGAGAGCAGCCCCCTTGCTCCTTTGGGGCTCTAGACCTTCCCCCTCCCTCCAGAGGTGGCTACAGTACAGGGCCTGGTCCTCAGGTTTTTTCCCTTCTCTTTCTACAATGCTGCTATGAATTCTTCCAATCTTGTGGCTTTAATAATTAGACACCACCTGTATAAGTGACGATTCCCAAATATGTATCTCCAGTTCTAGTCTCTCCCTTGAATTCCAGATCTTTATGTCTAACAACCTATTCTCTATCTCCACCTGAATATTTGATTTTTCCCCCAGAAAAGTTTCTCCCTCAATATTCCGCATCCCAGTAAATAGCACCCCACTCGCCCAGATGGACCAAAATCTTGGGAATCATCATGAGTTTCTCTTTTCTCTCTCTTTCCCTTTCTCCTTCTCTCTCTCTCCCCCCCCCCCCCATCCACAGTTACCACATCCTACTGACTCTGCCCTAGAAATGCATCTTGAATCTGAGCCCTCTCCCACCTTCCCCACTCCCAGCCTGGCCCAAGCCTCTCACTCACACCACTTCATTGCCTCCTAATTGTCCTCCCTGCTTCCACTCTTACCCATTCACAGCCACAGTGAGCCTTTGACAACACAATAATTCTCATCACCTCCTTCCTCTTTCCCCACCCTTCAAGGACTTCCTATTGCATTAAAAATGATTTGAAAATGGCTGGTATGGCCCAAGAGTCCTGCAGAACTCACCTGGTCCACCTAGACGACCTATCTCCTGCCTCTAACTCCACCAGCTTCCTGGCTGATGCCTCCACCTGGAAGGTAGACATGCCCTAGATAACTTCTCCCTCACTTCATGCAGGGAAAACCTTCTCCAACCACCTGCTCCACTGTCCTCTTACTCTACTTTATTTGTTTTCAAAGTACTTCAAACTACCTGATGTATTGCATATATATATGTTTGTTTATTGTCTCTCCATTTCAACATGAGCTTTCTGAGAGCTGGGACTTACCATCTTTTATCCACCACCATATCCCTATGCCTAGAACAAGGCCTAACATTGTATGTGCTCAATTAATGTTTGTTGGTTGAAGGAAGGAAGGAAAACTAAGAAGAGCTACAAATGAAAGTAAGCACAGTACTGATGGGTGGTTCAAAGGTTCCATCAAAGGTTTTATTTATCAGGAGAGTTGGAGGAAAAAAATGAAGCCGCTGGTTCCCTCTGTTACCCTCTCTTGTGTTGCTTTATGGTGACTGTGCAAAGATAAGGTGCATCCCCAAATCATTCAGATAGATGGTCATTTCTGGAGTTCAGGACCTCTTTTTTTCACATGTTAAGAAAAAATTCTTCTTTATTGTACCATCTAAGTGCTCAAAATTGTGCATTTACAATTACCAAATCACAAACTCTGATTTTACCCATTTACTATATATAAAACAGAGCTAATGAGATTAGGCAATAGGAAGCTTTTCTATGTGAAATTATATTAATGGAGTCTCCCATAGGCTAAGCTGCTCTCTCTGAAAGTTAAGCACATTCCAGAAATCCCATTAAAACTCTCTCAGGTGTCCCTGGATCTTCAGGGTCAAGAAGAAAAGACTGATGTGGCTTCACAAAGCAGTTCACTTGCTCTGTGGATTTGGGAGAATCTGCTTTGTAACTTTCATCCTATATCTAAAAGGCAAAAAATCCATAGCGTCCTCCTTTTTCATGCCAAAGCTTGTTATGCCAGCAGCCGTTCCCACATAAATGTCACCCACAATGATGGGCATTAGCTCCCCAGGGCGTAGCAAAGGCTTAATGATTCCTGTGTGGGAAATAACTAAAGAGAAAGGAAAATAACTGTCTATTATATAAGAATATCATTTTAGCTTGGCTTACCCCATAGGCAGACCAGGAAACAAAGACTTGTTAAATCATTTGTTTAGGAAGAGATTCCGGAAAACATAGGTAGGGGATGAAAAAATGAGACAGGAAGCGGAAGGCAGCCAACGAAGGGGGTGTTATCAAGCAGGTTGTCCGTTGGGTAGCTGGAGTATAATCCCACTGGAGACTTCTGAGAGTCCAGACAGGGAGGTGATAGTTATGCCTCAGTTCTACTAGGCATTGACTGAGGACTGCTGGGGTGGGAGGGAAATGCTCATTCCTTGGCCCTCTAGCCAGCCCCGTGGGTAAGCAAGCAAAGAGGACTCTAGGGACCAGAGAAAGTCCTCTGGTATGAGGACAGGGAGGCTGACAGTTGAGCACTGGCCCTCTGTACACTGGAATGGTAAAGCCCAAATGGGAAGTGGCAGAGAACCAACAGCATCTGCCACAGGTATTGGCTTTTCCAAAAAGCATTTCCTAAGAATGGATGGATGTTCTCCCGTAAATTCATCTTGCACATGAGCAAAGTTTAACCAGAGAACTCTGGACAATTTCAGTGAGAATTGAAATCTTCAAAATATGTCTGGAAGCAGCTAATCTTGGTTCTAGTAGAGTGGATAGAGTGGACTCGATCAATTGGAGGGGTTTTCAGAGCTGGTTTGGGTTTTCCTTGTGACAACTCTCAACAGCTTGAGAGTCAGAATAAGTTACAAAGAACAAATTTAGTGCACCTGAATGGAGATAGCAGCCCTGCCTTCCCTTCTGGAAGCTGGCACTTATTTAGAGAGTGTCACTCTTTGAAGACCAAAATCCTTAGATCATACATACACACATGTACATACATGTTCATACGTATGTTCTCACTCAGGGGACCGTGATGTTAGAGACTCAGCATCGATTAACTCATTTCCCTGTTCGGTCATATTTTTAAGACTTTAAACATTCAACAGTCTAATTATGTAAAAACATTCCACAGCAGACAGGTCCTGAGGGTCCACTGTGTGCCAGCTATTCTGCTAGGTCATGGGGATACAGAGATGAAGTGCCTGGTTCTTGCTGAGACACGTGCAATGTAGTAAGGAAGATACCCTTGTAAATAGATGCATTATACCACAATGGAGCCCTTGTTAGATGCATGAACAACCCGTGAATAATCATGTGTGGGCTGTAGAAGTCTTAAGCTACTCTTTATAATGTTCGGAAAGCATTCTCAAAGGATAATTGTATGTTTGAGATCATCTAAGTTTTTCAGGAGAAGGAAGAGATGTTTCTGTCTAAATTGTTTTCATTAATCAATCTGCTGAAAATCCCCAAGTTGACTTTTCAAAAGCCAAGTAAGGGGTAAAAGGTGGAAGGAAAAGGAACAATTGCATGATCACTTCACTTCAAATAAGACAAGTTGACTGAAGTTAGAAAAGAAAAAGAGGAAAAAGTATACATATGTGTTACTTAAAGGCAACCAACTCAAACTCAAACTTGGGAGAGGCAGGAGATAAAGGAACAGAAGTGAATCCTCATTGTTCTAGAGAATACTCAACAGACACTGTCTAAAATTAACAAATTAGGGACGGCACCTGTGGCTCAGTGGGTAGGGCGCCAGCCTCATATACCGAGGGTGGTGGGTTCAAACCCGACCCCGGCAAAAAAAATAGCCAGGCATTGTGGCAGGCACCTGTAGTCCCAGCTACTCGGGAGGCTGAGGCAAGAGAATCACCTAAGCCCAAGAGCTGGAGGCTGCTGTGAGCTGTGACGCCACGGCACTCTACCAAGGGCGATAAAGTGAAACTCTGTCTCTACCAAAAATAAATAAATAAAAAATAAAAAAAAATAACAAATTAATAAATAAGGGACTGTTAGTATATTATTTAGACTACCAAAATTACTACTTGTGATAAAACTAAGAACTACTAAAAGATTGTCTCCAAGGAGCAGCACTAGGAATGAGAAGCATGAAGCGGGGTGATCTTTTCATCCCAAGATCACTTGTATGGCTTGATTTTTTTTAGCCACATGTACATATTACCTTGATAAAGTAGAAATATAGCAATTCAAGCTGCTACACTCTACCTGATACGTTGCACCAATCTCAAAATTATGCATTCCGTGAGTTTTTCTTATTAAGGAGCAATCCTAATTATATTTCTTAGAGGTGTTGTCTTCTAACCTCATTCAGTCCTTGGGATGAGGAAACATCTGAAAAGGAGCCTCCCCTGCCCGCCACTGAAGAGCAGACAGGAGGCCCTGGGGAAGGCTCTGAGCAGTTCCAGACCATGAGGTCTGTGCATCTTAATCTTGGCTCCATCCTCTCTCCCTCCCCTGCCTTACAATTCGCTGGAGAGCTCAGGGGGCAAATGCCCAGTTCCTGCCTTGAGCAATAGCCCTGCCCCAAGGCTCGTGTAGGGGCTGAAACTCAGCGGCTAATTGGTTGAATGTCCTTTGAGAACTGATGGTGAGTCCCTCCCACTCAGTAGATTCTGAACACTTGCCTGGTGAGAGCCCAGAGCTGAGATAAACCACTATCTGGAAGGAAATCATTTCAGGCCACAGGAGAAATGGCAGGGAAGCCAGGTTCCTCCTAGACCTTCAGCAGCCGGCCTGCCTGCCAGGGACTAAGCTGACATACCAGGCTTCGGTGGACAGTGAGGACCACCTTTTGCCCTTTGCACATTCATTTGGTTCTTAACCTGGAATAGAAAGTGATGTGGCTCCCAGGACGTTCCTGTCAGGCGGACAAGGCCTGTGGGATGCTGCGAGGCCTTTCCTGCCTCACAGCTGATGGGGACAGACAGAACCAGGGCACTGTGAAGCCCAGCAGCAATGTCCCCAGCCCCCCCACTTTGTGCCTGCCACAGAACAGGTGGTCCCCAGACATTTAATGGTTTTTTGAATCTCCCATAATAGATAATTTCCATTTCTACCACAGCTACTGACAGAACTTTTGCAGCTATCAGAACAAACCTACTGAGCCTACTTGTACCCCAACTGTCCTTCATATGAGAGGCATCCAATTGCCAAATTAAAGGTCTATTTTGAATGGTTCCTGTGTTTGTCCATTTGTGTTGCTCTAACAGAATAACACAAAAAGAAATTGATTTTGTGCAATTCTAGAGGCTGGGCAGTCCAAGGTCAAGGGTCCTCCTGCATCTGGCGAGGGCTTTCTAGCTGTAGCATAGCACCAGGGAAGGACAAGCAGGAGAGGGGATCAGGACAAATTTATTCTTTTAGTAGGAGCCTACTTTCACTTCTGACAGCATTAATCCATTCATGAGGGCAGAATCCTCAAATCCTAGTCATCTTTCAAATATCCCATCTTTTTTTATATGTTTTTTAAATGTCAGAATATCAGGGGTACACATTTTGTTTATATACTTTCTTTTTGTACAGACTGAGTCAACATTATAAGTGAGTCTTTCACCCAAACACTACACTTCTTCAAATCATTACAATGGCAATTAAATTTCAACCTGATTTTTGGAGGAGACATTCAAACCATAGCAGTTCCTGAACTGGCATTCTCCTATGTTCACTAAGAGCCACTCCCCTGGATCACAAATAAAATCAAGGCCTGGACAGAGGTTGAGAAGCCTCTCTAAGAAACAGAAATATGTTCTCTGTGGAAGAAAGATACCCTATTACAGAGAGCTAGTGATGGACAAAGGAGAAAAGGCATGTGCTGCTGGAAGCATTATTCAGCCCTCCTATCTGTGACAGCCACCAGGGCAGCTGTGACAAAAAGAGATATGGTGTAAACTAGTTCATGGGAAATGTCCCAGGGATGGGGGAATGTGGGGGAGCACTTAGAGTGACTTTAACAGCCTCTACCCCATTCTGCCTTGATCTAGGATCTCAAAAGACTCACTGAATCACTTTAAACACAAGTTAATCCTCCTACCAAGAATCCAGGTAAACGAAATTGGAAGTTATTCTTTTATACTGTTACGACATCATCTTGTCTTTATGAAAGTGTTCTTTCTTGTACAATACTTGGCATATTTCTTTTCAGTGCTCATTATTCATTCAACAAGAATGCATTGAGTAGGGTGGTGCCTGTGGCTCAGTGAGTAGGGCGCCGGCCCCATATACCAGGCTGGAGGTTGCTGTGAGCTGTGATGCCACGGCACTCTACCAAGGGTGACAAAGTGAGACTCTGTCTCAAAAAAAAAAAAAAAATGCATAGAGTGATATATTGAGAAATGTACTGAGCATATGTGAAGGTGCTAAAACGGATATTTAGAAATACACAAATGGCCAGCCCTCTGTGTACTCAAACCACCTCCTGTCCACTCTCTTAGAGAAGCAAATGCAATCCATGAAGACATGGAAAATGGTAGAAGCTTTAACTTTCTTTTCTTACCAAGGCATTCAATTTTCTAAATGATTGTAGCACTTTTTTTCCTAGGTAGAAAAGTTATCCATGCTAAGCTTACTGTAAAAAAAAAAAAAAAAAAAAAAAGGGAAGAGATAAAAAAAAATAAAAAAAATAAAAATTTTTTTATTTATTAATGTTTTTAAGAAATATAAAAAAACAAAAATAATCTAATCATAGCTTAAATAAAAAAATTTTTATTTTTTTTATTTTTTT
>CAUYRH010168895.1:0-11202 GCA_963574655.1 Perodicticus potto
CCACCAAAACACACAGCTACTTTCTTTCTTTCTTTCTTTCTTTCTTTCTTTCTTTCTTTCTTTCTTTCTTTCTTTCTTTCTTTTTTTTTTTTTTGAGACAGAGCCTCAAGCTGTCACCCTGGATAGAGTGCTGTAGCATCACAGCTCACAGCAACCTCCAATTCCTGGGCTCAAGAGAATCTCTTGCCTCCACCTCCCAAGCAGCTGGGACTATAGGTGCCCACCACAACACCCGGCCACGTTTTTTTTTTTTTTTTTTTGGTTGTAGCCGTCATTGTTTGGTGGGTCCAGTCTGGATTCGAACCCGCCAGTTCTGGTGTACATGGCTGGCGCCTTAGCCCATTGAGCCACAGGTGCTGAGCCTACTTTCTTTTTTTTTTTTCCCACAGTTGTCATTGTTGTTTAGCTGGCCCAGGCTGGGTTTGAACTGATAGCCTTGGTGTATGTGACTGGCGCCATAACCACTGTGCTATGGTCATCCAACCTTCATTCTATTTTTTTTTTTTTAAGGGCAAATGATCTGAACAGACTTTCGTTTTCTTTTTTCTTTTTAGACAGAGTCTCACTATGTGCCCTTGGTAGAGTTGCACGGCATCATAGCTCGCAGGAACCTCAAACTCTTGAGCTCAAGTGTTCCTCTAGCTTCATTACCCCCAAGTAACTGGGACTACAGACTCCTTTCACTCTTTCTCAGGTTGGTCTCTGAACTCCTAAACTCATGTAGTCCACCTCGCGTAGGCCTCCTAGAGTGCTGGACTTACAAGCATGAGGCATTGAGCCCAGCTCTCTGAACAGACATTACCAAAAGGAAGGCATCTAACCAGTCAATAGGTGCATGAAAATATGCTCATCACAGATTATCAGGGAATTGTAAAGCAAAACCACAATTTAGTAAACAATGAAGACTGTGTGACCCTAACTGGGATAGCATTTATCAAAAATGCAAAAATATCAAAAGCTAAAGGGGATGCTTTTAAAGGGGAATTCTTTCAGAATATTATGGGTGTTTGAATGTTCTGATTACATGAATTGTTTTTGTATTGTTTGACTCAAAGTTATTAGTGTGTTCATCACCTAGATAGTGTGCATTGCACCCATTAGGTGTGAATTTACCCCATCCAACTCTGCCCCCTCCCGCCTGCTTGCTTTCTGTTAAATTTTACTACCAAATGTGCACACAGGACATTGATGGATTATTTCCAATTTAATATTGAGCACATGTAGTGTTTCTCTTTCCATTCTTGCAATATGTCACTTAGAAGAATGATCTTGAGTTCCATATAGGTTGTTATGAACGGTATTAGTTCACCATTTTATGGCTGAGTAGTACTCCATGGTATATGTATCATAATTAACCCAAGTACCCATCAATACATGAGTGAATTAACCAGAATTAACCAGAATTCATTCATGTATTGACGAGAACCTGTGCTGATGCCACATGTGTGATTGTGAATTGTGGTGCAATAAACATTCCAGTGGATGTCTTTTTTATAAAATGTCTTTTTTCCTTTGGATAAATGACCAATAGTGGGATTACTGCATCAAGTGATAGGTATAATTTTATTTATTGGAGGTCTCTCCATACACTTTCCACAGATGCTGTACTAGTTTGCATTTCCACCGCAGTTTGTAAGTGTCTCTCCACATCTACAGCAGCATCTGTTGTTTTGAGATTTTGTTTGTTTTGAGATTTTTTTTAATAAAAGCCATTCTCACTGGAGTTAGGTCATACTTCATTGTGGATTGGATTTTCATTTCCATGATGATTAGTATGTTGAACATTTTTAATGTGTGTATTGGCCATTAGCTTATCTTAATTTGAAAAGTTTCAGTTTATGTACATACAAAATTGCCCACTTTTTAATGATGTCCTTTGATTTTTTTCTTATTGATTTGCTTGAGTTTTTGCTGATTCTGGGTATCAGACCTTTATCAGATGTATAGCATGCAAATATTTTCTCCGATTCTGTAGGTTGTCAATTTACTCTATTGATAGTGTTCTTAGTGAATAATTTTATTTTAATTTGATCAGGTCCTATTTGTTTATTTTTGTTGTTGCTGAGATTGCTTTCAGCATCTTCATAAATTCTTTGTCTAGGTAGATATCTGTAAGGACTTTTGCAACATTTTCCTCTAGAACTCTTAGTTTCATGCCTTAGATTTAAGTTGTCTATCGATCATGAATTACTTGTTGTGACTTGTGACAGATGTGGATCCTGTTTCAATCTTTTACGTGTGGCTGTCCAATTTTCTCAGCACCACTTATTGAATAGGATTTCTTTTCCCCAGCATATGCAATTGTCTGCTTTGTCAAAAATTGATGGCAATATGAGGACATCTGGGCATTTTCTTATTCATTGGTCTATATCTCTGTTGTTATGCTAGATAATGCTGTTTTGTTGATTATAGCCTTGAAGTGTAGCTTGAAGTCTGGCAAAATGGTGGCTCCAGATTTATTCCTTTCGATTAAGGTTCCTTTGGCTCTTCAAGCTCTTTTTTTTTTCAATACAAAGCATAGAATTATTGTTTCTAGATCTGTGAAAAACATTGTTGGTGTTTTCATGGGGATGGTACTGGATATGGTGATCACTTTGGGTATGACAGACATTTTAACAATATTGGTTCTGCCAATCCATTAGCATGATATATTTTTTCCATTCATTTACTTTATCTGTGGTTTCCTCTTCAGAAACTCATTTTCTACCTCTAGAAGTCTTTCTTTTCTTTTTCTTTTATTAAATCATAACTGTGCATATTTATGGGGTACAGTGTGCCTATTTATTAAATCATAACTGTGTATATTTATGGGGTACAGTGTGCTGATTTGATACACAATGTGGAACGCTTACATCAAACTGATTAACTTAACAATCATCTCAATTACTTATTTGTTGTGGTCAGACATTTATACTCTAGTCTTAATAGATTTGAATGTAGCACTGTGTTGTGCACAATAGATAAGGTTCCACAAAATACTCCCCACTCCTGACCTCCACCTCCCCTCCCCTCTTGCTCCTCTCTCCTCTTTCTTTCTGGACTATAGTTGTGTTTTATCATTCGTATGAATTTGTAGGTGATTATATATTGGTTTCAAAAAGTATTGAGTACATTGGATACTTTTTCCCAATTTTTGAGACACTTTACTAAAAAGAATATTTTTCAGTTCTATCCAGGTAAAAGTAAATATGTAAAGTCTCCATCCTTTTCTATGACTACATAGTATTCCATGGCATAGCTATATTACAATTTGTTTATCTATTCATGGGTTGATGGGCATTTGGGCTCTTTAGAATTCTTTTATCTCCTTGGTTAAACATATTCCCAGGCATTTTATTTTCTTTGTTGATATTATGAAATGTATGGAGTCTTTGATTCACAGATTGACTGTTATTGGTGTATAGGAATGCTACTGAAATCTGTGTATTGATTTCTGTAACCTAAGACTCTGCCGAATATATCAATTCTAGGAGTCTCTTGGAAGAATCTTGAGAGTTTTCTAGATACAGATCATACATCAGCAAAGAGTTATATTTTGCCCTCTTCAGTTCCCATTTGGATACCCTTGATTTCCTTCTCTTGTCTAATTATTCTGGCTAGCACTTCCAGCACTATGTTGAATAGAAGTGGTAACAGGAAGAAGTTTTATCTAGTTCCAGATCTAAGTGGTGGCTTTCAGTTTTTCTTCATTCAGTATAATGTTGGCCACGGGTTTTTCATATATGGTTTTTAGAATTTTAAGGTATGTTCTATGTTCCACCTATGTCTAGATTGTGAATAGTTCTTATCATAAAAGGGTTCTCAATTTTATCAAATGCTTTCTCTGTGTCTATTGAGATGATCATATGGTCTATATTTTTGCTTTTTTTTAAATGTGGGGAATCACACTTATAGATCTGCATACATTTTACCATCCGTTATTCCTGCAATTAAGCCCAATTGATCGTGATAGATATTTATTTTTTTTAATATGTTGCTGAATTTGATTTTCTAGAAAACTATTGAGAATTTTTACATCTGTATTCATAAGGGATGTTGGTCTGTATTTTTCTTTTCTGGTTGTGTCCTTTCCTGGTTTTTGTGCCAAGGGGATACTGGCTTCATAGAATAAGTTCAGAGATGATTCCTTCTTTCTTGATGTTATGAAATAATTTCTACAGCATAAGTGTCAGTTCCTCCTTGTAGGGCTGAAATAATTCAGCTGTGAAACCATCTGGTCTGGGACTTTTTTTCATTGGAATTGTTTTTATTGTTGCTTCACTGTATCAAGGTTCCTCACAAAGCTACAAATAGATCGACCATATGATATAGCAATTCCACTACTGGGTATTTATTCAAAGGAAAGGCAATAAATATAGTGTAAAGATATCTGCATATCCATGTTCACTGCAGCACTATGCACAATAGCCAAAGTATGGGATCAATATAAGTGTCCAACACCAGATGAATGGATCACGAAAATGTGGTATATACACATAATAGAATTCTATTCAGAAACATATTACTTTTAATTCAATATATTTTGACAGCCTTCATGTTTATTTTTCTAACTTTTACCTCTTTAATTTCTTTTTCCTCCTAAATATTTCTCAGGCTGCTTCAGGCATATCTTTCTAAATCTATATTTAATTTTACCTTCCTACTCAAAATACTTAAAAGTAGATTTGCTTTAACTGATTAATCAATTATTACACAATTTTTAATTGAAATAAAAATTACCACTCCAAGTTTATTTCCAATTATTCCTCTACGATGCTTCTGCAGCTACAGATATCGAAGATTCATCCTCTCTCTTCCCCCAAACAGATTCAACTTTCCAACATTTTCTCAGAATGTTTCCTTTCTCCACCTCCCTTTTTCTCAACTATACATCCGTTACTTCCAATCTATCCTCAAGAAAAATCTAAAATCTGAATAATTTTCCAAATCATGCCTGAATGCTCTGTTTATGATATTAGGAAATAAGTATCTTTGGTCGTAAGAATTCTAATTAAATGTGTGAAATATTGTTTATAATTATATTCACTTCTCTACTTAATTTTAATATAAATTCATGGAAATCAGGAATCATCAATCAAGCTTCTGTTCTTCTCAACTAATAATATATGAATAGATGGCAGTTTGATAGAAAAACACTTACTTGGAGATTATTGCACATGAGGAACAGAACATTGACAACATAATTAGTATGAATGATTAATATTAACAATATATAATTCTGGAATGAATTCATTACTTTAAGTTGAATTTAAGGATATCAGAGAGTTTGAGGAATGTCTGTCAATTATTACATAAATAATTCCTACCACTGACCATGGGAGTAAATTTGCTTTTCTAAGGAAGTGTTATACGAAAAGATAGAACTTGAAAGATAAAGGCACTTTAAAAGTTAATACAGTTCTGGACAATTTTTATATTGATTTACTGATGGATGTTATATATAATATATATTCCTTATAATAAAATGAAATTGAGCATAAAATTAATTAGTTAATTTATATTAAAATACTTGGTTAATTTTTCATTCAGTACAAATTATTAATTCACTTCTTAATTAAGTCATATTTTTTCATGGACATTTTGGTGACTCGGCAAAATAATATCGTTGCTATATATGATTAAAATATATAAAGAAAACACACTTCTCTATTAGGTTTCCCAATAGTCAGACTGGCTCTAATTGTCCTCAAAAAATATTTTAAAATGTTTTTCTGTTAGTATAAACCTAGAAAACTAAATTTAAGGTCAGCCTACTCACTGCTGTAATGATTTAGCATCCACTATTTCTTCTTGTGATCAGTCTTGACTTGTGCACACTTCCACATGATTGATTCTGGACACAAAATTCAGAAGAAAACTTAATGGTTTTCTAATGCTAAACAACTATGTTTGGAGAAAAGCAAAAATGAAAGATACACTTGCTTATCATCCAGATATCCAAAAACATAATTATATATCTTCACAAGAAAGTCGTCTGAAGTTGGACAATTGAGTTTAAGAACTTATCCTAGGAAAAGTGCTACATACCTTATTGCTGAATTTCACTACAGTCACCTTTGAAGTCCTCCCCATGGGACGTTGTGCACTCATGCCCATGCCTAGTCCACACTTCAAAGCACTTTTTCTAGGATGAATTCACAAAGTTAATTGTCCAACCTCTTATGACAACAGCTCTGATAGCCATTCCAGAAAAAGAGTTCTAAAATTGTTTATTAAGTAAAAAGTATCCATTGTAATCTGGGCCTTTGTAAGCACTCAATACTCACCTTCTGTGTGCCTACTAGGCCCTTTTCTACATTTCCATTACAGATATCGGATGTACGTTCATGTCCTTATCCTCAGTTTCGATCTGGAAAATGTTTGCTGGTATGTAGTATACTTTTGACTTCAAAAAACTAACATTTCTTGAAGTCAGCATATCAGAACTCAAATGCATCCCCTCCCTGTCTTAATTTCATTTTTTATTGACCATCTTAAGTGATGCAATTGTTAGCCACTAAGTCTACTTTGCAAAAAAGGTAAGAGATATGCAAGATTCTTTCTCCTTTATCTCCCTCGATACATACATGCTTGTCAAATTTAGTTTACTCTTCAATTTTTTAATTTTTTTTTTTGCACTTTTTTGGCTGGGGCTGGGTTTGAACCCGCAACCTCTGGCATATGGGGCTGGCGTCCTACTCCTTTGAGCCACAGGCACCTCCCTACTCTTCTTTTTAAATGTTCTTCACATATGCTTCTGTTTTGCAACCCTACTGTCTTAGTTTCATTCCCCCACCATTGCTAGGCTGGTCTAGTGAATGGTCTGCAAAATTGAACATCGGATGTTGAGTTCTTCAGGAACATCTGAGGAAGTTTTTGTGCATATGGGTGTTTGTGTAATTTCTTTTTTCTGGAAAAATGTGTGCAGTTTTCTTTTAATTTTTTTTTTTGGTCCCATACCTGGAATTCTGATTCAGTTCATCTGATGTAAGGCCTAGTCTATATTTTTAAGCAACTTCCATGTGCTAACCACTGCTTTTCAGAAAGTGTCTCCCAGTCCAACGTCATTGACCTGAACTAGGAGGTTCTTTGCAGTGCAGAATCTCAGGTCTCATTTCAGACTGAATGGGTCACAATCTATAATTTAACAAGGTCCCCTATAGATTCTTTGCAAATTAGTGTGATCGTCACTGGCTTGGACTATGGGAATCAAGTATGTTTACCAATCTGTAATACAAAAGTAGTACGTGCTTCCCCTTGTGTATAGACCAAACCTGAACTTGTTCACGTTGACATGTAAGACTTTTAATAGTCTGGCCATCTTCTCAAATTACTAGATCTTATTACCAAACACATCAAAATTAAACACATAATAATGAAAGTATCAGGAAATTTTGCAAATATCTCCCATTTAGTTATTTTTCTATTTCACTTCACATTTTGCTCCTTATTTATTAGATCTCTGTCCTTTTTCTCAACTAAGGATATGTCTTCATTTTCTTGTAAAGATTTACACGAGTCCTCAAAAATAGCTAGAATCTTTTAGTATCTTCTAAAATCCTGTAGGACTGTTTTTAAGAGCATTTAACACATTGCCCATTAATATACTACTAATAATTAAACTATTTTAATATGGAGACAACATTAACGTATACTCTAACTTAAAGCCATCAGAATATCCTATCCCAAATAATTTAGTATTATTTAAGCGACAGTTAATCTCAATTTGAAGAAGGTTGCCTGTTTGCTTTTAGTTTCTGCACAACTCTCCAGTGGCACTCAAGACACTCTCAATTTCATTCACACATCTGTTTCTCCACTTAATTGCATACTCTTGGGAAATGATGACAATGCCTAATTTATCTTAGTCTATGCAGCCAGCATGGATCTGGAAAAGATTCATGCTGACATATTTGTGCATAAAGGAACTGATGTTAGAGTAAAATACAACAAAATGTATTCATCTCTCCGTGAATCTTTTTGTTGGTTTTAAAAGTTGAATTCAATAATGAACACCTTTAAATCTAGTTTTATTCTTAGCAGCCTTATTACATTTTCCTTACTCATCGCACAAAAATTTGTACAAATTAAACTAGTGACCAATTGACACACACAGCAGCACATGTGGGTGTGTGTAGGCTTCGATTCAAATGTCTATTTCACATGTGATAATAAAGTTCACAAAAATCTCATCTAAATTATTGGTACTCAAAAATTAATTGATGTTCAAAATAGGCCAGGTGAATAAAAAAATAAAGAACAAATGAGGTTCAAATACGAAAAAAATTAAAACTGAAGGTGATAATATCTCAAAGACAACGTTAAAAATGATGAGTTCAGGAAGACCACAGTACAATATTTACTCATAAGACAAGTATTTAAAAACCTAGGTTTACTAAAATATTATAGTGAATACATCACATTAAAGAGGAAATGTTTGTGAAATAAAGTTTATACTGATTTGTGTGTGCAATTATATATATATATGTATGAAAGATATATATATTTTAAATGAGACAGTCATTTTATTTTAAAAATACATTATACGTAATTAAATATCATACAGTAAGTTTAAGAAATAAATGTAAAAGGTGCAGTTCCAAAAAATTCAGTAAATACATTTTACCTCAAAGTAAACTCAGCAAAGTGTTTATTAATAATGCAAAATCATTACTTAATTTTAATATCTAATAACCAGGAAATAATAAAACTACCTGTCCCATATTTTTGTTTTAAATCAAACCCTTTTATAAAAAAGTATCACTTAAATAAATAAAAGTATAATAAATTTAATAATGCCAATTAGACAGGGAATGTTGTCCTAGAGATGAGTGAAGTAATGTGTGCTCGGGTGGTAGTCAGGCCTTGGGTCCAGGAACAGGTCACTCATCACTTATTTTGAGTGTGACATTTAATTAAAATTAAAATATCTTGAAGAGGCAGCTAAACTCAAGCTCTATATCCAATCCAAGTTTATTTCAACAGGCACTACTTAGACACGTAAGTTATTAGCCTCCTTGATAAAGCCGGCATAGAACATTGTGTAAAATTTTTATCCCCGCTAATACTATGCAGCAATAAATTAAATTATAGGATGGTGATTGCATTGGGCCTATATAAGACGTTGGATGCGTGTGTGTTTTCTATTCCCCAAGTATGAGCAGTTTCTCTCCATATGAAGGTCAGCATAAACCTTATTTATAAGCCTATCAAAATAAATCAAACTTATCTGTCATTCAACAATTTAGTCAGAAGGTTTCACTTTCCTCCCTTTCCCGAATGATATTATACTACTTATTTACTATTGACATTGCTTAACAGTAAACAATGAAATACACTATCAAAACATGAAACTCATCAGAGTATTACACATTCTACTATAAAACAACGTGGAAAGAAAAATGAACACAACCTCTTCATCTTGAGAAACAAAATATTTTGAATTAGATGCATTAAAATAAAAGACCAACAAAGGATAGCACCCTCAGTATGAGAATATACTATTTTCCTCTGTTCAGTGTAAGTCACAAAATTATTATATCATGAGAAATTTAGATTCAAAAATATTTCAGTAGAAATGAATTTGGTCTTTTAAAATAAATTTAGAATGAATATTACCAGGCATATTTCATACGATTAATATGTTTGAGAAGCACATGGTATCAGTGATCACTTGAATAAAAATGACATTTATAATAAAAAATATAAACATTTATTCATTAATTAAGTGGCTCATTCAATAACCCGTGGAAACACTAAGGAGGTATAGGCTTGACATGATATTAAAATTAGCTGTTAGGTATCTACAGGGAAAGTATTTTACTAGAATGAAAAAATTCCCACTTTTCAAAAACTAAACAATTTTTTTAACTAGTAAACAACAGTTCTGTTTCTTACAACTCCAATCAGTTAGTTGTAGGAGCACTTTATATTATGACCGAGGCATTTATGTTCATACCAACATAACGTATTACACAAAGAAAACACATCTTACAAAGAATTTATTCCAAAATGTTCATAGACATGGAAGAGAAAGAGAAGTTTTAAGAGCCAGTAAGTGTGGATGGCTCACTATAGAGAAAATGTGTTTGGTTTTGTTGTCTCAGTGGAAGCATCTCAGGCATCTCAGAATCTTCGATTATTAAACCCTGAAGGTGCATCCAGATCTCCAGGCCTTGATCTCACACAGAGGTGGGGAACCTGCCTCCTTAAGGCTACATGGGGTCTTCTAGGTCCTTGAGTGTGACCTTTCTACTGAATCCACATTTTACAGAACAAATCCTTTTATTAATAGGGATGCGGCAGAGAAAGATTTTTACTTCTACTGCCATTTTTTTCTTTGCTTAGAAAAGAACATTTTGAAATCAGAAGGTCACAAGTTCCCCTCCTGAAGTTGATGCTATTTTATTTTTATTTTTTTAAGTTAAATTTTAAACTTTATTTTTTTTATTATCTTTATCATTAAATCATAGCTGTGTACAATAGTGTAATCAAGGCGTACAATGTGCTGGCTTCAAATACAGTCTTAACTATTTTCATCAACCTGATTAGCATAGCCCTCCTGGCAATTTCTCCGTTATTATATGAAGACATTTCTATTCTGCATTTAGCAAGGTTCACCTGTACCCTTCTAAGATGCACTGTAGGTGTGGTCCCACCAATTACCCTCCCTCCGCCCCACCCTCCCCTCACCCCTCCCTACCCTTGCCCCTTTCCCTCTATTTCTGTGTTATAGTTGGGTTATACAATTCATATGACAGCTATAAATTAGCTTCATAGTAGGGTTGAGTACATTGGATACTTTTTCTTCCATTCTTGAGATACTCTGCTAAGAAGAATATGTTCCAGCTCCATCCATGTAAACATGAAAGAGGTAAAGACTCCATCTTTCTTTAAGGCTGCGTAATATTCCATGGTGTACATGTACCACAATTTATTAATCCATTCGTGGATCGATGGGCACTTAGGTTTCTTCCATGACTTAGCAATTATGAATTGGGCTGCAATGAACATTCTGGTACAGATGTCTTTGTTATAATGTGATTTTTGGTTTTCTGGGTATATACCTAGTAAAGGAATTATAGGATCAAATGGCAGGTCAATTTTTAGATCTGATGCTGTTTTATTGATAATGTTGAAAAATTTAAGTGGGAGCAAATTCTCAGAATGGAGAGAAAGTTGATTTGGGAAAAATACCATCCCAATTGGAAGAGAAAACAGATA
>CAUYRH010168897.1:0-17962 GCA_963574655.1 Perodicticus potto
CTCTTTTGTCTTGTGATTTTTTTTTGAGGTGAAATTTAAGTTTTTGTGTGAGTAGTACTATTATACCTATCTTGAGTGTCTTGCTTGTACTGTATCACATCATACCTTTGTTTAATTCTTAATAAACTGTTCACTTGTTAACAACAACAAAAAAAAAGGTGCTTGTCAGTTGTCACAGAAAAGCAAATCAAAGACAGTTGAGATACTGTGTCACACCATTTAGAATCACTATTATAAAAACAAAAACAAAAACAAAAACAAAAAAATTTAAAAACAAAAATAAAAAATTCTTGCAAAGATGTACAGAAAGAGGAAATTCTTATATGCTATTGGTGGGAATGCAAATTATTGCAACAATTATGGTAAACAATATAGAGGTTCCCCCTAAAACTACAAATAAAACTACCATATGATCCAGAAAATCTACTACTGGGTATTTATCCAAAGGATAGGAAATATGTATATTGAAGATATATCTGTACCCCCAAAATTTTTATCACAACAGTATTCAAAGTAGCCAAGGTATGGAATCAAAATAAATGTCCATCAATAAATAAATGGGAAAAAAATTTAATCTCCATAAAATAGAATATTATTTAGCAATATAAAAGAACAAAATTCTGTTATTTCTGGCAACCTGGATGTACTTGGAGGACATTGTATTGAGTGAAATATGGTAGACACAGAAAGACAAATAACACATGTTCTACTCCTCTGTAAAAACTAAAAAAGTTGATCTCATAAATGTAAAGAGTAGAATAGTGGTTACTAGAGGCCAGAAAATGTAAAGATATGGGGAAATAGCCAGAGATTGGTTAAGAGATATGAAAGCACATCTAGATAGGTGATGTAAGTCCAGTCCTTTGTAGCACTATTGGCTGTGTAAAATAAATAGCAATTTATTATATATTTTCAAATAATAAAAGATACCAAAAAAGAAAAGACATTCCAAAAACTTAGTCACAAACTAAAAACTAAAAAATAAAAAATACTAAACTAAAAATAGTCACAGAACATATAGTTGACAAAATAATGGCATTTACGATACATATTTATCTTAGTAAACATATATAATTATCAAAAAGCTAATAAATAAAGCTAATAAATAAACAAACATATATATAATTATCAAAAAGCTAAAGAACCCCTAAAACGAAAGACACTTTAATATAGATACCTTATAAAATCAAAGACATTCAAATTATCAATAAACTTTTGAAAATGTTTAACATCATTAATTATGAAATAACTGAAAAATATACCCATAAGGAGACATTACATCCATCAGAAAGACAAAAACTAAAAACATACTAAAATCATCAAATACTGTCAGAGATGTCGAGGAATTGAAACTCTCATGCATCAGCAATACACAAATAAAAACAGCTAAGATTCCAGCCACCTCTGACTGTGGGAATCTACTCAGAGGCGTCACTCCAGGGACACAGTGAGGCAGTGAGAGACTTCAGGAGCCAATGAGGTCTGGAGCTGAGGAGGACCAGCACACAAGGCAAGTTCCTAGAGAAGATAAGAGGCCGGCCAGCTCACCACTCCTGTTGAGGACTGGGATAAGGAAGGGGCTGTCCTGCAGTTTTTCATTTTGGACTCATCTGTTCCCTGGAGCTGCCTTGGAAGGAATTGAGTGAACCAGTGAATTCCAACAGCCTGTGGCAGATGAGATTGCATGCCTCCCGGAAGGGTGGAACTCGCAACACCCTGGCTACACTCAGGGCTCTGCCATTGTGAAAAGGCCCATGGGAGGAATAGTTCAGAGCTGGCTCTGGCACTCCTGTTGAGCTAATATCTCCCAAGAGTTGAATGGCTCCTGTACCCCCACGAAGCCCACTTTGTTACCAAGAGACATTGTTTGAAGAGCCTACTTTGTTGTTGTAGATAATGATTTTTGCTTGATTTTGTTTGTTTTGGTTGTATTTTTATTTCTCCATTTTTACTTTCTTCAATAGCAAAGGCTCCTTGATATTGATTATGAGAATAAAAGACTTTTATTCTTTTTTTTGTTTTTATTTCTTTCCTTTGTTTCTCCCTTTTTTTTCCTCTTTTCTATTTTTATTTTTTATTTCTCTCCTTTGTTTCTCCCTTTGTTTTTTTCCCACTTTTCTATTTTTACTTTTTGTTTCTCTCCTTTTTTTCTCCCTTTGAATTTTTTTACTTTTCTCATCCTTCACCCATACATTTCTCAAACAACAACTAAGGTATCTCTTGTCTTTCTTCATCTTATATAATTGTATTTTTAATTTTCTTTAATTTTTTTTCCTTTCCTTTGAGGGATAGGAGTCACAGCATTGGTCTGGCTAAGGGTTCATGACAATGGCCTGATTCAAGGAGGTTATGAGCTGAGGGTCTAATGTGTCTTTCTAACTTTACTCTTGGAAAGAAGATATTGGTAAGTCCCTCACTGTGACATATGTCTGAGTTCTATATTTGGTGGAGGTGGGGTCTTGCTTTTGCCCAGCCTGGTAAGAGGTTTCTGACCTCAAGAGAACCACCTAGCCTGTTCCCACAAAGTCCTATATGTGTGAGGATGGGTCAAAGCACTCTTCTGAACACCACTATTTCTCCTGTTTCTCTTTCTTCTTTTGGTTCTTCTCCCCTTTTTATTTTTTTTCACTTAAATCCCCTTCCTTTTTTAATTTTTTATTCTTCTTTATCTTTTTTTCTTTTTGATTTTTACCTTTCTCTTGGTTTTATCCTTAAAGGCCACTTCAATGCCTAAACTCAGAGACAAGGTAATTTAAACTGAAGGAGGCAGTGAGAGGAAAAAGCAGCAGAAGGAAGTGAATAAAAAGAAAACACACATGAAGAGTAATGAACAGAAAACTCTGAGCAACATGAAACAAGAACAGAGCAACTCCCCCCCACAAAGAAATCATGAGGTAGCTACTGCAGAAGAGTCAATCTATAAGGAATTGATAGAAATGACAGAAAGGGAATTTAAACTATGAATGGCAAAAACAATAAAGGAAATTGATGAGAAATTGGAAAAAACAGAACTAAAATGCATGAAAAATATGAAGAATATATAAAGGATATGATGGAGCTAAGGAAATTAAAGGAGTCAACTGGGGAACTTGTACATGCAGTAGGAAGTGCCAATAACAGATTAGACCATGGAGAAGAAAGAATCTCAGAGCTAGAGGATAAAGCTCTTGAGCTAAACTAGGCAGTTAAAAAGACAAAAAAGAAGAGAAAGCAGAACATTTGCTCAGAGAATTATTGGACTTCACAGAGCATTCGAACATACAAATTATAGGTGTCTATAAAGGGGGAAAAGTACAACCCAAAGGAATGGAGGCCCGAATGCAGGATATCATAAATGAAAATTCCCAAGTATCAATAAGGAATCCAAAACATTCCTTTTATAGGGATATCAAACCCTGGTCATCTCAACAAATAGCATCTCCAATACACATTGCCATGAACTTGTCCAAAGTCAAGACAAAAGAGAAAATTCTACAAACAGCCAGGGGTAAAAGTATGGAAAATTCTCAAGACCTAAAAGATGACCTTCCATTTGATCCTGCAATCCCATTACTAGTATCTACCAAGAAGAAAAAAAATCATTTTACCATAAAGACATCTGTATTCAAATGTTTATAGCAGCTCAATTCACAATCAAAAAGAGCTGGAAACAACCATGTGCCCATCAACCCATGAATGGGTTAATGAACTGTTGCATATGCATATAATAGAATGCTACAGTTTAGCCACAAAAATGATGGAGATTTTGCATCTTTTGTATTTATCTGGATAGATTTGTAGAACATTCTCCTAAGTAAAGTATCTCACGAATGAAAAAGCAAAAGTCTCATGTACCCGATATTAATTTGAAACTAGTAGATGAACAACCACAGGCCCACACAAGAGAAAAACACAATTAAATTCAAGAAGGGAGAAGGAGACGTTGGTTCAGTAAGGTCCCATTTAACCGGTGCAATGTAGCAATATATTATACACTTTCTGGGTGATGGACTCAATTACAACTCACATTTTGCCTTACAAACATCAACAATGTAACCTCATCATATGTACCCTCAGATCAGTCCAAAAAGAAAAAATATTAGGGGCACTAGACAAAAAAGTAGAAAATTAGAAAAGGACATATAAAAAAATCACATTAGAAGTATGACACTAGCTATTAAAGACATGTAATAATATGCATTCCCACTCGAGGTTAGGGAAATACTAATTAGAATGTCATTATAATAACATTTCTATTAAGTGAAAATGAAAAGGAAGGACCTCACATTCTTTTGGCATTAAAATGAGGAAATTGAAACTCTCATACAGAGTCAGTGGGAAGGCAAAACTAGAACCCACTAAAAATTAATTGTCCAATAACCTAACACATTTAAATATGCATTTACCTTGCAACCCAGAATATCTATTACTACGAATTTTTCCTCAAGATACTCCTCCAACAAGACAGTTGATTTTAGCATGATATGTAAATGAAATTTTGAGAACAATCCAAATTCCTGTGACTATGACCCTTGTTGATTAAACTATAGAATCCAAACAATTAAGAACTAAATATAAGTAAAAAGAAACAGCGAAGATATCTGTGTATAGAGTGGTAAAATATTAAAAATAAAATTACAAATTAGTCTATATAATGCTCTAGCTTCGAGTAGAAAAAAGGGAGAAAAAAATGAATATATGTATATGTTCACTAGTACCAAAAATGTGCTAAAGGATAAATCAGAAATTAATCCAATTGATTACATACATGGTAGGAGGGAAAATTGCCTAAAAAGAATGAGGTGTGTGAACAAGATTAGGTTATCAATTCCTCACATCACTGTAAATAGTTCATAATTATGGTTTTCTGTATAAAATAGCAAAATAAGTACTCACTAAATATGCGTCCTATTTCATCTGCTAATATGACACAGATGTAAAACTGTGTGTAAAATTTTTTATTCTTATGCCTTAAATGAATTCTTATGTTCCCATTTGTCTTTCCTGAGACATAGTAGAGATCTTTTTGTGGGGGAGGGCGGTGTAGGATGCTTCAATTCACTCAGGGCTATAGCTTTCTTGACAAAATAATTTTTCTCTAGTCTTGTTTACTGTACATAATACGAATTTTTAAAAAATCGAAGGCTTTGGATGGGTAAGAGTCATGAATTTGAATCCTGGAAATGACTTCACGTGACTTTTTAAAAGATAACTGAGAATAAACTGTCTGCTGTTAAAGGACGTGTCCAGTGACGTTTCATTGTCCTTCCGATTTCCTTGCATCTGTTATAGAGCTAAATACACAACTCTAAGGAAATTTGAATACTACGCCATTGCATGGATTGCTTAATAAAATTAATTGGATTTCCTTTATTTATTTTGGCACACAAAATAGTATAACTGGAAATGCGGCAGTTGAGAAAATTCTTAGAAATGAAAACCTGTATCAATTATATTCAGTCAAGTTTCAAAAAGAGAATTGGGCTGAATGTTGTGTGAAGATAACCTTCAAAGGTGTTTAAAATCCCTATTTGGTTAAGTTTTTTTTAAAAATGTATTTTTAACATGAGAAGTTTCAACTCCAAGAGATTACAATTTGCATATGTATTTATTTCACAAATTTCTCGGTTTTCACATTAATACTGAGCTTCACTTGCATAAAAACATATTCATTGCTATGCTTGGTTTTACACGCATGCTTTAAGAACAAGAACTTAATATATTTAAGTACTTTAGCCTGGTTTTGTTCATTAGAGTGTACAAAAACCCCTTTTCTAGGTGAGTAGTCACTTGACAGCTGATATTATTTTTATGGACATTTCATTTTCAACTACGCCTTACACATCTGTTCTACCTACAAATTACAATTTCAAAATGATCATAATTCAGAATTTGACCATAAAAGAGTAAGATTAAGTGATTTAAATGTATCAGTATGGTCCTTGTTCAATGCAGCATATATTTACAAGACTTCCTCGGGTTTAAGATGTACATTATAAAATATATTCTCTTTATTTGTAAATTAGATTTGCAAGAAAGGAGTTTTATGACTCTTACATATTTATGACCATCCAGACATTAATGGGAGATTATGTTTAAGATCAAATGTATTAAAATTAACTACACAAAAATGTATGAAAATGAACCGTTTCATAATGTATCTTTCACATGTTGGAAACATCACAAAAAAGGCTAATTCACGTAACCAACAGAAAAAATATACTTGAAATTACAATGATGCTTTAGCCAATAATACTTCAGTCTTTGATGCCACTTTTAAAAATTGAATTGCACTGAAATTTAATTTGTAATGTAATGATTGCTGAGAGATGAGTACTTCATTTAAGCTACGTTAACTGACTGCAGAACTCTGTCAGTAACTAAATGAATGAATGAGTGACAAAGACATTAGAATATTTTTCCATGTATAAAGCTACTTCTAAAGGCATATATTTCTAAGAGTTTTAGGCTTCCTGGAAACAACTTAATCAAATAGTGTAGCATAAGCCACTTCAAATTTCTTGGAGCTTTGTTTTTCATTATTTAGTCCTCACCTGTAACAGCCATCTGTTTAATTAACATTCCACTCACATACACAAGATGTTCTCCTCACGAGTGTAAAGTTACCAAAATGCTATTTTATATTTTCAGTTAATATGACAAACCACACAGCACATTAAAATCTTAACAATGTGTTTCATCACTAAGGATAATTTATGACCTACATGATCAGAAACTAAAACTACATTTATGTATCCATCAAGCTTGCTTAAATAATTTGTGAGTGTGTCTTTGAGTGTATGTTTCAATTAATGGTTCCAAAATGTTTTGAAAACAATTTTCGTGAATGGACATCCACAAAAGATAATCCACAAGGATAATTTAGTTCATCTTTGTAAAATGTAAAACAGTCATTTTATGCACATGAGTTTAGAAATATAAGAATATTAATATAAATGTAATAATCATTTCTGACATATGCAAAGAATCTTCAAAACATCTGATATAATTTCCAATTTAAAGTTTCCACCCATTCCAGAATAGCTCAACAAATGTTTAAGAAGCCATTTTCGAGCCTCCCTTAATAGAAAACTCTATCTTTCTAGCCAGAGTATTATTGTATAAAATTGGCTTTTTGAAACAGTGATATAGAACTATGATTTGAAAATATTAGACAGACTGTATGTAAATGCATGCTGAATTCACTGAATTTTTTAATTATAAAGTGATGAATATATTGGTTATTATTCAGAATCTAAATAAATATGACAAGTTCTCTTTTTTTGCAGTTTTTGGCCAGGGCTGGGTTTGAACCCACCGCCTCCGGCATATGGGGCTGGCGCCCTACTCTGCTGAGCCACAGGGGCCACACCGACAACTTCTTATACCTATAAAAATAATAGGTTAGCATCCATTTATAATTATAAGACTTCAAATAATTAATTCTGGCTATTCAAGTTACCATCCTTGTTTTGCCAAAATATTAATAATTATTATAATAATGTGACTGAGGCAGAGATGTTGTGATAGAATGAATTATGTTCCCCCCAAATTCATATGCTGAAACCCCAATTCCCAGTATCTCAGAATGTGATTGTATTTGGATATAAGTGTTTAGAGAGAAAGTTAAGTTAGAATGAGGTCTTTATGGTCATATCTAATCCAATATGACCAGTGTCCTTATAAAAAGAGTAAACTTGGATCCAGGCGGGTACAGAAGGAAGACAATGTGAAGATGCCAGGAGAAGATTGCATCTACAAGTAAAGGTCAGAGGCCTCAAAGAAACCAACCCTGCCAACATCTCTATCCCAGACTTTTGTCCACCACGATAGTGAGCAAGGAAATTTATATTATTTAGGCAATTCAGTCTGCGGTACTTTGTTATGACAACACTAGCAAACTAATAAATGTAATTTGGAAAGATTTTTCTTGCAAAGTACCATAGCAGGAAACAGCAAAGTCCATTGTCTCTCAGACAGTACAAATAGAAACCTTTGTGGGTGACAGAGTTGCTCAAGGGAAAACTTGGAGGAAATTAGATCAGAGAGGTAGACGGAGGCAAATAATATTTGTACCTGAAAGACAGTTTGTCGGTGTCAGAGATAAAGGAGAGTATATAGTCATTACTTAGAGTCTCCTATCTTGGTTTATAGAGTATTAAACTGGAACACAAAATTTAACAATGAAAAAACTACCTTTGCAGAATTTCTAACCTCTGAAATCTTATTTACAACCAGTGCTATAAAGGTTAGAGGAAAATGAATACACTCATTCATTGTTGGTTAGAATTTGATCAGCATTACCTATTCAAATTTCTGAAACAAAGATCCATTGACACTCTTGTCCCATCTTCAAGAACATTTGACAAAAATGAAGCACAAATATTGAAGGATACGGATACAATCATATTTATTACAACACTGGTTACAAGAGAAAAATTCAAAACATATTTGACTAAGAAGAAGCACTTTGCAATACCATGTTAAGAGGAATGCAGATAAATGAAATATCTAAAAGAAAGGAAACGTACAGAGAAATAATTTGTTTTCTCTTTCTCCTCAGAGTATAATTTCCTAACTTGTACTGTATCAAATATGAACCTTTATAGCATTCAGAAAAATTTTTCTACATAATATTCTTATGATAATAATGCTAAGACTGGTATAAAAATATATGATAAGTATGAGAATGGTACTAACATGTAGAATATAGACTAAGTATTTTAACAAGCAAGAAATTTATAGTTTTTCTTATATATCCAGTTTAGCATAATAGTAATAATAGAGAAGGATGTTTGTGATGGTGAACATCATAACGTCATTTCTGTGATGTTGGGGTTGGGTGAGATCAACATTAAAATTGGTAGACTGGGAAGAGCAGAGAGAGGGAAGGAGTAAGGGTGGGGGGCGTGGTGTGTGCCACACTTTTTGGGGGCAAAACATGATTGTAAGAGGGACTTTACCTAACAAATGGAATCAGTGTAACCTGGTTTCTTGTACCCTCAATAAATCTCCAACAATAAAAAAAAAAAATTGGTAAACTGAGTAAATTAGATGACCCACCCTAATGTGGTTGATACCGTATTGAAAGAAAAGAGAACTGCAAAGCAATTCCTCTTAGGCACAGAAACACAAAACCCCAAATAAAATAATAGAACATGAGTAATATGTATGCATTTGATTCTTTACACACACAGACACACACATGTTCTAGTGAGATTATTCCTAGGAATGTAAGAACATCTTTTAATGAATTGAATAAAAATAGTTTTAGTTGTAGTTAGAAAAAAAGATAAAATTTAAAGCTCATTTATGACACATTCTAAGAAAACAGAATCATAAAGAAAAAATTTAGCTTAATAAAATTTACCTATCAAAACCAAGCAGCAAAGGAGTGATAAAAGAACTGTAAAAATACTACCTTAAAGCAAGAAACAAAACAAAATTACCCACTATCCTAGATTCAATTCAATAGGATGTTTACTAGAGGACCTATCTAGTCTGGTAAAACTTTTTAAAAAGAATAAAGCATACATGTGTTATAAAGGAATCATTTAAAACATCGTCATAATTTTCTGCAATGATTGTCAATATAGAAAACTCAACAGAATTCACAGACCAAAAAAATATGAAAATCAGTAGAAAAAATCAGTACTACTTATCCTTAGCAAAACTAATTTCAAAATGAAATTTTTAAAACGCAGTCCACAGAAACAGTAACCATCTGATGTGTAGGAATACAACTAGTTAAATATATTTATAATCCTGTAAATAAAATTTTAAAAAATTGATGTGCAAAAAAACTACCTATTAAATAAATGAAGAATGATAACTCAGATTAATATATAGAAAGATTCAATGTCATAAAGATAATAATCCATCTCATGATGAGTTTCAAAAAATCTGAAAAATACCAAAAAGCACAATGAACACATATAAATAAAACATAGTACTCTCTCTCATCCCATACTTATTTATTGCTCTAATTATTTTTCTTTTTGAGAAATGGCACAATCTTTTAAAATGTCTAGGGTAAGTTTTGTTGTGACAAGTGTTCCTTAATATGGAGGATCTCTGAAATTATTCAAAAGTTTTAAAAGTATGTCTGATTATTAAGTACTTAACTATGAATAGTTTTATTTAAATTGGTCTGTGGTAAAGAATTTTCTAAAGATAAATATTCACTTAAATAAAATGTAATGAAAGTAGGAAATAAGTAGGGCATTGTAAGTTGTCCAGTTATACAAAGTATCCAAACATTATATATTTAACATGAGAAATTTGTACAATAATTTATTTATTATTTGCTTATTAGTCCATTCAATGTAAGTGGCTTTTTATTTTAATTTAACTCATAAGGAAGTCTAAATGATTCTTGGGATCTTTTATAGTACAATGATAAAATTCCTACTTTAATGATTTATTTACTATTTAGATATTTTAAGCCTTTATTTTTCTTTTTCTTAGCACCAATTAGCAGTTGTGAATGTAATTTATACATACTTATTAATGTTTGTATGTCTGTGCTTGGGTATGTGTGTGTGTGTATATATATATATATATATCTTAGTAAATCTACTGCCTGGAAATTAATGCTGCAAAGGTCTTTCTGCTGTAAAGAACATTTCTGGTCATGATGTGGGCAGAATGGCTGATAAACATCGAAGTAGGAAAATTGACTGATGGTTCTTATGTTCTGTTTCCAAAATATCTTTTAAAAATATCACATAGCATTGCACTATAAGTTAGTGTGTTTCTTCAAAAGTTATGACTGCTGTGTATTTCAAATCAAATTAGGATGCAAAGATCTTGAAGTCAACTGGTTTATGGTGAGCAAGGAGGAGCCCATTACAGCTTTTCACTTGACACAGGAAATCTTCTGAATCATCAAGCATCCTGCATGAAAATACCATAATCACGTTGTACTAGAATGATTCTCACCTTTATAAGAGTATTCCCAAACCATGGATATAATAAATGCCATAAAAACTTCAGTGCCCACCTTTCTTTATTATATGCAACTGCTCCTTCCAAGGTATTTTTGAAAGGAATACATTCTTATAAACTGATGAAAAATTATTTATTTTTTAAATAAGAAAAATAGAAGACTCTGAGATTAGAATCATACTTACCTCATGTCTAAGCATTTCTCTTTTCTCAGTAAAAATTTTTATATTGATATTTGACCTGAAATTGTTATCTGATGTTCCACTTTTCTTATGAATGAATAGCTTCCTATTTTAACTTAGGGGAAAAAAAACTCTTAAAGTTCTATTATAAATATTTCATTCAGGAATGGAGGCTGTAGAGATGAAGGGAGACATTTAGTCATTTATTTACTTATTCAAAAATATTAATAGATATATTCTTTGTTCTAGGAACCCTGGCACAGGAGTTCATGGAGAGATAAAAAATAATCAAACATACCTTAATGAGTCTCTTGATGTCACTGATATAGAGCTGGATGTCTTCATTTAAATGCAAAATATAAATTTTGAATAATATAAATCTTTATTATGCTTCTTATTCAATGACAGTATATGAGTTTCCATAGCTCATTACATACTAAATGTTGCTAAAACTTTTTTAAAAATTCTTCTCTTACCAGTATTTTCAACTTATAGCAACTATTATTATTGCTTTATCTCCTATACAGTGTAATCTCATTGTTTACAAGGTCTAGGAAATAAAATTACCCATAGAATAAAAAAAAATCATCTAATGACGGATGAGGGGGCAGCCGTCGAGTGGAATGGTGAGATGTTCCATAGAGCAGACGTGAGCGACGGTGCCTTTCCCTGCGTGTCTAGCCTCCTGCACTGGTAGTAATAATGAGTCAACCCCACAATTCTATACGCCGTGAAGTGAAGAAAAAACCACCGTGCTCTGATCAGAGCTGCTCTTACCCTGGTTTCCTTTTCTCCATAAGCAAAAGAGAAGGCAGGGTCCTAGAATTCCACTTGCTTTCAGTGAGACAGCTATTGCCTCTCCCCATTCCTACAGCATCAGAAGTGAGGAGGTGCCCGACTGATCTGCTTTTACCTGGCAGCCTCTTTCCTCTCACCTACAACCGCTATCATTGTCTCGTGCCTACCATTCTCCTTGTGTCCATGGGGATTTTTCTCATTACTCCTGATAGCCTAAGTGGTGGCTCCAAAGGGACCTGGTCCATTCAGCTCTGACCCTCAACCCCACTCTCTGGAACTTTGCTCTCTTGTCACTGTTGATTCTGTAATTCATAGTCCATCATTACACTCACCTCCATTCTCAGCTTATTTTATTATCTTCACACTGCTCTTGCCTTTAACCAAGAATTGGTTCCATCTTGTAAATCTCAGGAATCCTCTCAAGTTAAATTATTCTGAAAGAAAAATTATGCTTGTGATATCATTACTGTAATCAAATCATTATTTCTACATCCTCCCCCAAATTTACATTTCAAATTACATGTCAAGATGCCAACCTCAGTCATAATATTTAGTTATATCAATATTGACATAGATGACTTTTTGAATACTCTGGGTAAAGTTTCAAGAACATTAATACTCATAAAAACTCTATGAGGTAAATATTTGTAATGTTATCAAAGCAAATCTCCCTGAAAGCACTGTTTTATTTTGAATTTCCAATTATTCTCCTTTACCTTTTCATGAAACCACTCCCAAGAGGTTTTACTCTTCTGCCACAACATATTGACAAATGCTTTTCTAACTAGACCTTAACTCTTAAATATAACAACCAGGTACAACTAATTTTCTAGCATTTCTACAGACATCTGAAATTCACTGTGACTACAATTTGTACCCTATCCTGCTCTTCACACAACTGTCATATTTCAGTGAAGGACAAACATACTTTCATCTGAACAGGGAAGCAGTCTAGAAATTATTTTTTACCCACATCTCCCTCTCAGAGCCTTTACCCCAAACCATCAGCTTATTCCTTTGATATCCTTGAAATCACCTTCTAAATAAGTACAGATCATGACTAGTTCTGACTACCTCCAATCTTCCTGGTGTACACATAATGCCACATAAAGTCATTCCAATTGGTACATTTTTAGAAACACAAAAGAAGCAATAATTTATCAGAGAAATAGATATAAACTGAGAATCTAGGTGAAGTAGAACTTGTGGCTACCATGAGTCAAAACTATCATCAACAATGAATCCCCAACAACAACAACACAAAAAACTATCATCAAATTCTAACCAAAACAGTTGCAAAATCCTCCTAAATGATATCTCTGCTACCCCTACATTTCATTAGCAACCAGAAGTTGTAGTAAGCATATCTCTGTTTGGCTTAATATCATTCAATTGTTTCCCATTGCCATTAGATTTAAATCCAGAATTCTTACAATTTCCTAGGGAGATTGTCTAATCTTTACTATCACCCCCCACCACTACCTCTTTGGTCTCATTTTTTGGCTTGTTTTATACTGTGTAGCTATACTTTCACATAGCTAATGCTAAAAGATTCCAAGTTAGTGTACTTGCTGTTATTTCTGCCTAAAATGCTTTTTCCAGGTGGCTTCCTCCATCACATTTGTATATTCTCTGCACACATTATTCAAAATAGCAACCCAACACTCACTACTTCTGTTCTCTGATTTTTATTTTCTACAGCACTTAGGACTATACGACTTATTATGTTTTATTTATTTATACCTCCACCAGTATGTATTGTAATGCCTATTACATAAGGCATTATTTTTAAATAACACATTTGCAAAGCCTATAAGATTATCTAGCAAGTATTAGAGATTCAATAACTATTTCTTAGACAATAGAATGAATAAATGACAGTCACAATTTGTTCTAAGAGATACAGCAGAGATCTCGCCAAATATTTCCACAGTCAATGTGTCTGAAATTCATGAAGTCAGACGTATCTCTCATATATGCCCCGGTTCTAGTCAGTAAATTTTTCTCAAGAATATAGAGCCATGGGCAGTGCCTGTGGCTCAAAGGAGTAGGGCACTGGCCTCATGTGCCGGAGGTGACGGGTTCAAACCCAACCCTGGCCAAAAAATCACAAAAAAAAAAAAAAAAGAATATAGAGCCAAAATAATTAGAGCTGCTTTTAAAATTTCATCTAGAAAAAGTAAAATCATTGTTATAGCATAGACAAATTTCCATTCAGAAGGATTACTAATTAATTTTTAGATATTGTGCTCTTAAGGAGGTGGAGAATAATTTTCCATTTCTTAACTGTTGGCTGTGCACAGTAATTGCTTCCTAAAGGTTGCAGTGTGGAAAAAGGGAAAAAGAGCAGTTTTACAGTGAAGAAACTTGACTCATATTCCATCAGCCAGGTGACCAAGATTTACTTCAACAACACCAGAAAATTGAATAGAATGCACCCTTGATCTAGCTTAATATAGAAAACATAACCCTTACTTTTGAATTTGTACAAAACTAATGATTAAATCCATAAAAATTATTCTTTTTTCTACAGTACAGAATCAGTATAAAATTTGTAAGAGAAAGGAAAAGTTAAATACCAAATTGTGCTTTCATCTGTCTAGAGAAATAAATAAACATCAAACTTTTTAATATATGGGGGCCATTTAATATTTCTAATAAGTGTATCATATTGTTCAATAAAGATGAATAGGGTGATTGCTTACTGAAAAGTTCAAATTATAAAAAAGACGTATCAGAAGTTAGGGAGCACGTATACTTATGTAGAGACAGGGAAAGATAGAACAAGAGAAACAAAATTCTTTAAAATATATAGCTCTGGAAGATATTAAATATAATTCTTCTCAAATATCTAACCCTGGAAGATATATAAACCAAGAAAAAAAAATCCAATAATGAAATAAAAAGACAATACAATAAAATTATATATAGTGACCTCATAACAGAAACACAGACAGTGTTTGCAATAGCTATGATTTCTACTGCAGTACTAATTTAGGGTGATTTGTTTAAAAGTTAGCAACTTTCCCCCAGATATTACACGTTTGAGAATGGTGATCATTCTTTTTATCTCTTTTCCAGTGCACACTTAGAATTTCCTTAGTCCATAACAGAAAACAGACAAAATGCAATGACGCATTCTGTGGTCCCATCTACCTTGTGCAAAAGAAAGGTTAACTATCGTAGTCAAACAAAAGTCAAGTTGTCATTTCTTTTTACATGGAATTTGAATAAATGGGCCCTAAAGAATAGTTCCTGAGTGAACTTTATTCAAGATTAGTTTTCTAGTGATTTTTTCTTATTGCAAGATCTCTCTAGAGTTTACTATTCTGATATCTTTCCCTGCCTGAAATGTTGAAAAAAAAAACTAATATATATTCAGTTTAGAATATCATAACTTTCTAAGTCTCTCCTGTGGTAAAAACATATTATTCACTTCAGGTCAGCATTATGAGCGTAATTGAAAATATGAGGCCTGGGAAGGATGACGTGAAGCAACTATAAAAATATATCAAAAGCAAGAGGCATATTCATCTGCTAGTAAAGTCAGCTTTTATGACAAGATTATCTGCAGAAATACTAGTATATTTTTATTCCTTTAAGAAATCACTTTTTTTTCATTATTTGTGGATGCCCTGTTATTTAGCATAAGAATATGTTAGAAATTTTTTCTTTGAAACAAGTCTAATTTCAATGAATCAAAGTTTTCTCGTCAGTTTCCATCAAATGGATGTTTACATTTAAACAAGATTACAATGATTCTCTCATCATTTGCCGTGTATTTTATAAGAACCAAAGTGTAAACACTTGTTTACTTGTTACTATTGATTATCTTCCAGCCAGCACCCAGTAGAAGACAATCTCACTGCACAACTATCAGTAAAAGTTAAACTTGATGCATTCAATATATTTTTGCTTTAATTTAAATTATTACATTCCAGGATGGCAGAGTAAAAATGAGGGTAAATCACAATAATGTTCTCTTCTTTCCTAATTTGGATTGTCATGTAATGTGACTAATTTAAAAAAGTAAAACACAACAGTAGTAGAAATATGACAATTAAAAGATTTAAGCAACAAGCAAATTATTCCACTCCATAAACCTGCATGTATTACACCCTCAACGCTAACTTTGTTAGCTGTCACTTTGAACTCAAAATGATGTTCTTAAAATAAGGCAAATTACATCTACTCCATAGATCATATATTCCAACTTTCATCTCTCCAAATTAGGATAGCTTAGAGAAGTTTGCCAGAATTATCTAGGGACTTCGAATTCTAAAGTTAAAAGTACTTAATAACCAGTATAAGTACTAAGTAAGATCAAGACAAGCCACAGATTTAGAGCAGTGTTCTAGCGAAGCCTGAATTAACTCTCTTTGCTGGAAGAATGTGAGGCCCTGTGAGAGGAGGCACATGGCTAAAACTCGGTACTGAATAATTCAATATTTTAACAATTATTAAGAGAATGTAACTTGAATGTAAGTTCTGCCCCTAACACACCTGCTTCAGGGGTGTCACTACTCCTATGAAGTCAAATGACTCCCTTGGCAGGGGTCAGCCACAGATGTGAAAGGCCCTGAGTATTGACAGCCAAAACCTCCAAAGTCACATAGATCTGATATACACACATGGTAAACATGGTGTCACTGAGCACAGGTTTTTAAATTTCCCCTTTCAAATATCCTTGAGGACAGCCGCTTATGCAGCCTTCTTCTTAAGTTGCCATAATGTCAACATAACTTTATGAATTCTCTAAAATTCAAATACTTCAGTTACGTATTGAGCTTATTTGATGCACTGTTACTGCCGTTTGTGCCCCAGGTTTTGGATGCATTCATTTCACTGAACGGATTCCCTGGGAATTTAACAACTTACCTGGACTTTGTATACTTTAGGGCTTCTTTCCTACCCACGTTCCCTTTCTTTTCAAGACTTTCTCGATATCTTCCCTTTCTGTTGTCAGAAAATATTGTTAAAGTGGTAAGAGAATAAAAATGTTGTGCGCATTCGACCCTGTGTTATGGCAGTAGGCTAATAGATGTGAGTACATGTATGGCAGCACTGTAGGTGAAAAAGAAAATGGGGCTGGTTCATATCTGCTGGAAAAATGAGATGAAAGGCATCGACCAAGTAACTACACCAATGGGACTGAGATCCCTGACTCTGCAGTACTGGTCATTTCAAAGACAGCACAATCTGACAACCACCTTTTTGTAGAGTTCTATGGCCCGCTGCCTATCTTCTAAGTCTTTTTAATTTAAGATGTATAGAATGCTTTGTGAGGAAAACTTAGTATATGTAGGAGTATTTGATGTTCACTGGACCCTAATTCCACAAGTTCTTGATTAAGGAAAAAGTATTTTTATCATATCCCTTTAAACACAGTAGTTTCTGGAATTAGGGAAACTCTAGTGACTTTTGAATATACTCTTCCTCTGCTCTAACATTTGCCTAACCTTTAAATTTATGACCCTTATTCATAATGTTCTTCACTCCTCCAACTGGGAAGCTACAATAATTTTAGTCTAAATTTGGTTTCTATTTTACTCTATGTTCTTGCTTTGATTACCACTAAACACTCCTGATTTGCTGTATTTCAGTGTTGTTATTAGAAGCCACAAAGAACAATTAGGCTGCTCTTTTCTTAACATCATTGAAATGCTCGCTCATCTACTCCCAGATTTTTGAAGCAAGCTCTAGCACATGGAACTCTTTATTCCTTAAGTTTTTACTAATAGTTTCTAATTAGTGTTTGTATGATTTATCATTCCATCTTTTGCAACCATTGGTCCTTTTTACTGAAAACTTCTCAGTTCTCTTTATTAAGAGTTGTATTTCTGCTCAGCGCCTGTGGCTCAGCGGGCTAAGGCACCAGCCACGTACACCTAAGCTGGTGGGTTTGAGTCCAGCCCGGGCCTGCCAAACAACAGTGACGGCTGCAACCAAAAAATGGCTGGGCATTGTGGCGGGCGCCTGTAGTCCCAGCTACTTGGGAGGTGGAGGCAAGAGACTCACTTGAGCCCAGGAATTGGAGGTTGCTGTGAGCTGTGATG
>CAUYRH010168899.1:0-15034 GCA_963574655.1 Perodicticus potto
ATAGTGATTAAGAAAATGCTATGAGGGCTATCTCTCACAGTACAATCAAAATGTTTCTGATTGTATATGAAGCACATTCTGCCCTATGATTGCACCAATGTACACAATTATGATTTAATAAAATTATTAAAAAAAAAAAAAGAAATTTTCTTTTCACTCCACTGATTGCTTCTTGCTCTGTGCAGGAGCTTGCATTTATTTTTGGTTTTGCCTGTGCTTTTTAGGTTTTGTTCATAAACTCTTTTCTCAGACCCTTGTTTTGAAACATTTCCCCTATGTTTTCCTCTAGTAGCTGCATGGTTTGGGGTATTATATGTAGGTCTTTGATCCATTTTGAGTTTATTTTTGTATAGGGTTGGGGAGGGATCTAGTTTCATTCTTCTTCATAGTTTTCTTAGCACCATTTATTGACAAAATTGTCCTTTCCCACAGGAGTATTCTTGGCACTTTTGTCAAAAATAGTTGACTATGAATATGTGGATTAATTTTGGGGTTCTTTATTCTGTTTCACTGGCCTGTTTTTATGCCAGCAATGTGCTGATTTAGTTGCCATAGCTTTATAGTATATTTTGAGGTCTGGTTGTGTGATACCCCAGCTTTGTTCTTTTTGATATATTGGTAGAGATTGTGTCAAATCTGTAGATTGCTTTGGGTTCTATTGTTATTTTAATAATATTAATTTAACCCAGGTATATGAGATGTGTTTCCATTTGTTTGTATCCTGTTTAATTTCACTTCTCCATTTTCCTTATATTTTACCTCCTTAATTAAGGAAATTTATTCTTAGGTATATTTTGGTAGCATTGTGGTGGGGATGCTTTCTGATCTCGTTTTCAACTAGTTTGTTATTAATGTATAGAAGTGCTACTGAGTTTCGCATTTTAATTTTGAATCCTGCAGCTTTATTGAATTTATCAGATGTGAATTTCTGGTAGCATCTTTAAGTTTTTACGTGTATAAGATGATATTATCTTCAGACGGGGCTAATTTGATCTCTTCCTTTCCAATTTGGATGCCCTTAATTTCTTTCTTTTGCCTAATTGCTGTGTCTAGGACTTCCACTACTATGTCGGATAAGTATGGTGAGAATGGGCCTTGTCGTGTTCTGGTTCTTAGGGAACAAACTTTCAGATTTTACTTTATCATAAAACTTTAGCCATGGGTTTGTCAAGTATAACCTTTATTATATGGAGGTACTTTCCTTCTAGAACTTATTTGATGAAGAGTTTTTATCACAAAGGATGCTGAATTTTATCAAGAGCTTTTTCTGCCTGTAATGAGATGCTTATGAGATTTCTGCCCTTCACTCTGTTTATGTGATGTATGAGATCTATTAATTTTGCCTATGTTAACTAGTCTTACATTCCTGGAATAAATACAACTTAATCATGGTGCATTGTCTTTTTGATGTATTGTTGCATTCATTTCGATAGTATTTTGTAGAGGAATACTGTGTCTATGTTCATCAAGGACATTGGCCTGTAGTTTTCTTTTTTTGATGTGTCTGTGTCTGCTTTGGGACTCTCCTGCTGTAGGACTGCACATGTTGTATATTGTAAATACTGTACATATTTACAATGGAGGCTGCTGGAGATCTTCTGCTTACCTTTTTCCCACAATAAAATATCCCTTCTGACCCCAGGAAGATTTGATTCAGGGACTGAGGAGATGGGGCTACAGACTTTGGGTGCCTTCATGCCACCGTCTTGGACTTCCATTCGCTACAGGTGCCTCTCCACTCCCCCACTATACTTTAGCACTCTCCCTTCAATGGTCTACTCAAATCTGTTTATTCCCTGCCTCAGTCCTTTCTTGGGGAGGGGAGCAGTGCATGAGTCCAGGTGTCTGTAGTCAGCCATATTGCTGACATCACCTGACTATAATTATTAAAATACACAGTCTCTACCAGTGACACTGGATACTGTGTGAAAGAACCAAGCCCAGTCCAAACACATTGACACCCTCCTGTAATACTAGCACTTTCAGAGGCCAGAGGTCTGAAGGAAAATTACTGCAGGAAAATTGCTTGAAGGCAGGAGTTTAAGACCATCCTGAGCAAGAGTGAGTCTCCATCTCTACAAAAGATTAAAACAAAAAAAAAAAACCCAGCAGGGTATGATGGCTCATCCCAGCTACTTGGAAGGCCAAGGCAGGAGCTCAGGAGTTTGAGGGTGTAGTGAGCTACGATGACACAGCAGTACTCTAACCCTGGTGACAGAGCAAAACCCAGTCTCAAAAAAAAAAAAAAAAAGAAAGAAAGAAAGAAAAAGAAACAAAAGAAAGAACTAGTCCCTGTATGAACAATCATGATTTCTTTACTTACTGGATCTTTTTTTTTTTAATAGAAAGAAATCAATTTATTTAACATATATATATATATATATATATAGGGAGCCTGCAGAATGAAGACCCAAGTATACAGGGAAAGTGCATTTTAATGCTTAGGCTCAACAAAGTATGAACAGCATATGTAGAAATACAAATTGGACAAAAGTGTGGTCTAATAATGCTAACAGACTAAGTGGGGAAACCCAGCAAGGCCTGTCTGTCTGGATTCTTCTTGGCTTCTCTTAACATTCTTCCTTCTGGGTGTGAGGCAGGACACTCTCTAGAATGGGGGGGTGGGCTTATGACCTTTAGTCAAATAAGGTAGGTAAGATCATTTATTATGGCTGGTTTTTACACAGAAGGGTGGAGAGAAAGAGTAATATTTTTAGGTTTTATGGCTGGTTTGGGGGAAAGGGGATTCTGGTTCTTGTGACCTTCCATGGGGAAGAGGGATTCTAGTTTCTGTGGCTAGCCTTGGGGGAGAATGGGGACTGAGCCCCAGGAAAACCAAATGCCTGTTTCTGACACTGCACAATGAAAGTGCCATGGGCCAGCGAAGCCTGTCAGCAGCCAAAGGCACAGCTTAGTCCCTTAGTAAAACTGCTCATGCAGCTGCTGCCCACTTGAGATTGCTATCCCATCTGAGTGGCCAATAAATTGTTATCAAACTGAACTGGGGGCTGCTTACACAGCACAGTAAAAGCAGACACTGATGCCAAGATATGCAGCAGGAAAAGGGGGGCATTTATTGCATGGTGTCAGGCAAAGAAAATGGAAAGCTAACACTTAGGACCCAAACTCCTGCATGGCTCACAGGCAAAGGGTTTTTTTTTTTTTTTTTTTTTTTTTTTTTGTAGAGACAGAGTCTCACTTTGTCAACCTCGGTAGAGTGCTGTGGTGTCACAGCTCACAGCAACCTCAGTTCCTGGACTTAGGTGATTCTCTTGCCTCAGCCTCCCGAGTAGCTGGGACTACAGGCGCCCGCCACAACGTCCGGCTAAGGGCAAGGGTTTTTAAAGGCAGGGGTACACTTTTAGGAAGCATAAGTTGAAGACAAAATGAAGCCCAATAAATACAAGGAGGTTACACATCCATTTGGGCCATGGGAGTGATTTTCTCCACAGCTTTCAAGAAGAAACTTAGGACACAATATGGTGGTCAGAGTTCAGTCCTTGCTCCACTTTATCTGGGCTATATGTGAGAGTAGATTGGCATTTCCCATCTGGCGGGATATTATGAAATAAAAATATATGTTAAGAAGGTCCCTATTAATTTCCATAGGGAACAAAAACCCCTGGTGATGCTGGCTTGCTTGGGGACTGTTATTGGTATCTTCTTGCTCATCAGGTTGCTCATTTACTTTTTAAGGCTAACTAGGTAGATGCCTGGAATTTCCCTTGAAAGGACTCCAGAGTTTTCTTTCATTCCCATGCTTGCGGAGGTGGCAGGTATCTAAGAGGGGTCCCCGCTCTGTCTCGAGTTGTTCCCCATGCAGGGCACATTTATACACCTGTACTTGACCCCTCAGCTTTGTCCTGAAGTCAGCCTGTGCACTCCTTATCTTGAGAGAATGGCAGGCAAAGAAGCAGCTCGCAGGCTGAGGAAGTTCCTGAGCGTGGCCCTTACCTGACTCTCACCAAATCCTTTTTGATTCAGGCAACAAGAACAGAAGCTGCCGGGCTGCCAAAATGGTCCACAAGGCGGATCGCTCCAGGTGAGTCATAATCTTAGGAATAAAACGGTTTGGTGGGGTGGGCAACAGTAACACAACATGACTATGCACCTGCCACTTTCCAGTGTCACATTGTTTCTCCACCCCAGCTACATATTCTTGATGTGATTATTTGCTTTCTTTCAAAAGAACATAGTTTAGGATTCTTGGCTGTAATCAGCAAAAATGCATTGTTTCAAATGCAGGCACAGGGATGTGACCACCCTCAGACAATGTCAAGAGCAGGCAGCACCTGTGGCTCAATGAGTAGGGCGCCGGCCCCATATACTGAGGGTGGCGGGTTCAAACCCGGCCCTGGCCAAACTGCAACAAGAAAATAGCTGGGCGTTGTGGCAGGTGCCTGTGGTCCCAGCTACTCGGGAGGCTGAGGCAGGAGAATTGCTTAAGGCCTAGAGTTGGAGGTTGCTGTGAGCTGTGTGAAGCCACGGCACTCTACCGAGGGCGATAAAGTGAGACTCTGTCTCTACAAAAAAAAAAGAAAATGTTAAGAGCAATCGTCGGGGGAAATTGTCATCAGGACTTCATCTCTGTTTCTGATCTGCTGCTACTCTTAAGTATGTTTGCTTCTTTCTCTCTGTGTTCCACAATACATATATGTACACACATGAGGATGTGTGTGTGTGTGTGTGTATATTTTTTTTTCTTTTTGCCACAGGAGCAGGCATTCATTTATGGTTTCTGAGTTTATTTCTCCCCCATTCAGGAGACTGACCAGGCTGAGACTGGATTCTCCTGCTCCCATTTCCAGTTAATTTCTGAGGAAGGAGTTCCTTGGCCCAGCTTGGTCTGATGCTCACCAGGTTTAATCAAGTGTGGTCCAAGGGACAGGGTCACTCTAAAGGACTACAGTTGCCAGGAGCCACAGTAACTGGGTGGGGGCTGAGGATGCAGATCCCAGATCCAGAGCAGAGAACAGAAAGGTCACGGACTCTGCTGTGATTCCTTCTAGGACATCCATTCTCATCATTTGCATACTGATCACGGGCTTGGGGATCATCTCCATAATTAGTCATTTGTCCAAAAGGAGGAGAAGTCAAAGGAATAGAAGTGGTAAGTGGCCATTTCGAGGTGGGAGGGGAAGGGGTGGACAGGCAGGAATTAGAGAAGGTGAAAGACGTCGAGGAGCAGCTGTCAAGTGAGCGAATGTGATCTTCCTTTTATTGCCTGGGCTTCTGGAGACCAGTGCAGCCAGCTCATGGGCTGGGGAAGACACCCGCGTCGTAGTGACAAAGGGATCATTGGAAGGACAGAGGAAACCTTGTGGCTTCCCTAAGTGGGTAAATGTATAGATCAGGAAGGGGGGAGGGCCTGAGATAACCACACTGCAGGTTCCCTGTCTGAGGCCACCTGCCTCCCCAGCACACAGACTTTGAGGGGCAGCTTTATGCTCTGACTGAAACTTTTTGCTCACCTGGAGGAACTAGGATCCAAGTCTCCTGTCAAAGGAAGGATCTTCTGGGATCCCTGAGTAAGCAGGTGTAGAAAGATCTCCTGGAGAAAGGTCAAGGTAGAAGAGCCCAGGTCTGAGGGTCTCAGCTGTGCCTTGAGCCAAAAAAGTGACCCTTTAGCTTTGTGTCTTTTACCTTTGGGTGATTACAGGTAAAGGCCTGGCTAGAAGCCAAAAAACCAACCAAGCTTCTGCGATCCCCACATCCTTGGTAAGTCCCCTCCTTGATTCTTCCGCCTTGAGTCGTGTGCCCCGCCCTTGCCTGGTCTTTAGGTATTCTCATTCTACATAGAGAAGGGACTGTGTGCATTTGTCCACCTTCCCCTTTGGCAAGGCATCAGAGACACAATGGCTGGCCTTATCATCTAGAGAACCCTTTAGGCCACCGTGTGGTGGTTTTGCTAACCTCTGAAGTATGCACAGAGCAGAAAGAACGTCGGACACAAGTGCTGCTGTTCACCAATAGTTTTTTTGCTTCTTTCTTTTTAAGGCTCAGATGTGCCTGAGGCAATGGGAAGAGTGCAGGTGTAATCACAAAACAACTCCAACCTCCCCTGGGGGTGGACATGTAGAAAAACAACATTTCAGGGAAGGAGAGAGAAAATACCCTAGGAACACCTGTTGGTGACACACAAGGGTCCATAACTGGAAGAATCTGAACTCCAAGCTGAGGCTGTGAGGTCTTCACCTTTTGTCCTCTGTGATCTTTGGGAATATGGAGGTGGGCATGTGAACAAAGCTGTGCCTTTCCCAGGTTTGCCCAAGACCACTCCCTTTGGGACATAATTGTGGTCTAGTTCTTTGCTAAAACCTTTGTCATTTCTTTAAGGCATGACCTTGGTGAACTCCATACTTTTCTGGGCCTATTTTTTCCTCTAGAAACTGAAGACTTCATTCTCATTCTTCCCAGGATTCTTATTCTTTAATTCATTCATTCAGCAAACAAGGACCATGCTAGCTAGATGCTATGGAGTACAAAGATGAATAAAAGCTACTGTATCTATCTTCAGGGAGATTATAAAGAAGGGGAGAAAGACAAACTATCACGCATCAACACCCACATGTAAAATTGCCAGCTAGAGTGATGGCACTGGGAAAGATGAGACAGTAGACCCAGGCTGTTCCTTTGTAGCAAGGAGCAGTACAACCTTTTTCAGTTGTGGCCTGTTTCCTCAAACTCCAGCAACTGACAAAAGGCAGCCTAAACCAAGGTCCCTTCTTCTAACTTTGACATTCTTGGGTTCTAAAACAGTCCAGCTGTGTTCAGATCACCACAACTTGGTGAGAGGTGAACAAAACTTAGCTATTTCCTTTTGAGCCCTGCTTGACATCTGATTTTAGCACTGGAAAACAACAACAGCAACAACAAAAAACTTTGATGTTTCATTCTCAGAAAATCCCCATGATAAGAGTTTGCAAATTTTGCTGTAGAAACATATGGTAAAGGTAGGCAAGAGGTCTCAATTCAGTTTTCTCTTTCTCTTCCCCAACAAAGTAGGAAACTCTTTGAAGCCCTTCTCATGTGTCCTGACTCCAGAGGAAAATGTGTCCATTCAAACTCCAAAGGCAATGGCTCATACTGAACAGATGTGACTGAAGATTTCTTTTATTTAGTTTATAAATAAAGTGATGCTACAATAGACTCACCATGACAACTGGCCCACATCTCGGGGACTGATTTTGATCTCTCAGGCATTCTGAAGGACCCACTAAGCTTGCCAGCAATCATTTGCAGCTAGGTAACAACAGTGGTAGTCAGAGAAGCCATGTATGATAGACCAAGCCTGAGCAAGTCTCCAATCAAATAACATCTCAAGATCTTACCGAATATGGGTTGGGGGGCCAGGAAATCACTTGTATTTCTTTAGCTAATAAATTCCCGACCAGTGTTGAACGAACTCCAAGGTATGACTAACTTCTCCCAAGAGATTACTAAGGGAAATATTTCTGGAAAAAAAATTTTTTTTTTTGAGACAGAGTCTCAAGCTGTCACCTTGGGGAGAGTGCCGTGGCGTCACAGCTCAGAGCAACCTCCAACTCTTGGGCTTAAGCCATTCTCTTGCCTCAGCCTCCCAAGTAGCTGGGACTACAGGTGCTCGCCACAATGCCCAGCTATATTTTGGCTGTAATTGTCATTGTTGTTTGGCGGGTCCAGGCTGGATTCGAACCCGCCAGCTCCGGTGTATGCAACTGGCACCTTAGCCGCTTGAGCTACAGGCACCGAGCATCTGGAAAAGTTTTTTAAAAAGTATAATATTCCAACTCATTTATGAATTGGTATTAAATGCTGTCTCACCCAAAGAAGTGGAGATAGGCTAAATCGGTGGTTCCCAGATTCTATTGGCAGAAACAGAACAGGTCATTAATGACACATGTACACATCCTTTCTGGGAATCTGTCAGCAGACTGAATGGATGCTGCTTTTGATCGATGAGAAACCAAGGTATGATAAGGTAAATGAAATATTCTATCAAATAAGGAAATGTAAATCAAGATCAAGGCATCAGCTGCTGTGCGTACAAGTTCCATTGTCATTAATGCTAGAAATACTACCACTCTTAGTTCTCACCTACATATCTCCACCCTTTCTCCCTCTATGGTATCTCTCCTGCTATTTCTGGAAGTTTCCAGGCCTTTCCCTCCACTGCCTATGCTGCCCTCATCAGAAGCCTGCCCTTCTAAGTGCTATGGCTTCTTCTAATGGGGGTGCTGACCAGTCTCAGTTCTCAAGTGGTTCCCTCAGGAAACCCAAGTGGTTCTGTATTGTGAGCAGGACTGGGACAGGGAGGTTGTCTGTTGATGTGCTCCTGCACGTGCCCTGGATGTGTTTCAATCCAGATTCTCACTGAGTCCTTCCTGAACACAGTTCCTTCAGCTTCCACCTGACTCCTCTCTCCATAGATATGGAACTCACAGCTACTCAACAGCCTGATGGGAAGGGATGAGGGTGCGGACACCATACCTCTGTGATTCCATGCAGCCCTACCCTGCCAGAGTCTCTGAGACTGGCATTAAACAATATCGAAAGTACTTTCTTTTCATCAGCCACAAAACAACCCCAATCGCTCCCCTGTGGCCATGTATCAAATTTACACAAAGGGGTTACTAGCCCACTGGTTCTGCAAATAATAATCCAGTTGGGACCTGTCTGCAGGCAGAACATCATATTATAAAAGTCAAGATGCCAGATCTTCCACAGTAGATAAAGACACCTGTAGAAGTCTTGGAAAACTTACACTCACACGGTCTGGAGAACTATTTTCCCCTGAGAATTCTACAGGTTTGTTGATTCCATAATGCAAGGGTCCTTTTTATCCCCCTACCTAGGAAAAACCTTTGAATCTGTGGTCAATTATTTAATTATTCCTTTTATCCTCCAGCAAGGCTAGTTGCATGCCAGTTCTCATTATAGAGAGACAACGTAAGATTTTGTTTAGGGTTATGCTATTAACAATGGGAAGCTTCAAGAAAACACAAGGGAAGAGAAATTAATCTGGTATTTCACGTGCAAGTGGATGGCCATGGGGCAAAGCTTACTCTTACTCTTGCAGCTATGTTTGTAAGACCTTGGCTCTGAATTGCAAAGCTGGTGTGGCCTCCAGCTTTAGGGTTAGCAGAATTGTTTAATGTCAGTCCAGACCTGGATGACAGCTAAAATCTCCAGAGGCCTCCCTGGGTGTGCTTTCGACAGTCAACCAATGGGAGAAGATCGTTCCTGGGTCTCTGCTGCCCTCGTGGGGCCGGCCAGTGGCTCTATTTGCGGTGAGGCCTCTTCACGAGACTATTTCCCTAAACCTGTCTTTCTCCTAGACCTTTTTTCTGCCTACTCCTTCATCAAACCCTCTTCCACTGTGTTCTCCCTTCAAACTACAACTGCCAGGAGCAGCTGCTTTCTCTCTCAGAAAGAACATGCTCTCTGGATGATATCACCTGACTTTGCCTCTCAAGACTTCCTGACACTCTGAGGTAGCTTGGTGTGGAGGTGAAATGCAAGGAATTTGAAGTCAGAGGACTTGATTTAAAATTTACTTCTGCCATTTACTAGCTGGGTGACATGGGATAAATTCATCTCCTTGAAATTTAATTTCTTTACTTACTTAATTTTTTTTTTTTTTTTGAGACAGAGTCTCACTGTGTCACCCTCGAGTGTTGTGGCATCACAGCTCACATCAACCTCAAACTCTTGGGCTTAAGCGATTCTTTTGCCTCAGCTGCCCAAGTAGCTGGCACTATAGGCACCCGCCATAATGCTCGGCTATTTTTTTTGTTGCAGTTGTCATTGTTGCTTTAGCTGGCCCAAGCCGAGTTCAACCCCGCCAGCCTCGGTGTATGTGGCTGGCACCCTCTCCACTGAGCTACGGGTGCTGCCTTACTTTAATTTTTAAAGATACTGTTTAATATATTTTTAAAAGATAGTGGAGGTGAATGCCTCTCTCTCAATCCTGCTTCCTCACTTGTAGATGGAGCTCCATTGGTAACGCTCCTCAATGGCTCCCCAGAGGAGGTAGAGGGACGTGTCCAGTGTGGGAGACTGGAAGCAGGAACTTTGCCCCTTCCACTTCCTTTTTTGATCTTTTGGGTGCAGCTTTCAAAGTGCACGTGATTTCTTCTACAACTCCTTAGGAGCAGGCTGAGCCACTGAATTGGCTGCAGGGAGGGGAGGGGATGTGTTCCGGTCTAGTGTCAATTATGAAGTTTAGGAGCCCCCTTCTTTGCAACTACTATACACACCATATTCTCCATTGTTGACTATATGTGGATACATAATAAAGATGATACTCTGGTCTCTATCTGGTGAGTCCTCTTTCTTTTTTCTCAGTTGGTTCAGGATTCAGGTAGGGAGTGGGAACATGAGGCCTTGGGCACCCTGAAGATCTTCAACATGGTGAATGCCATAGAAAGTGTCTTTTTTTTCTTTTGAGACAAAGTCTCACTATGTCACCCTTGGTAGAGTGCCGTGGCGTCACAGCAACCTCAAACTCTAGGCATTAAGCGATTCTCTCTCCTTAGCCTCCCAAGTAGCTGGGACTACAGGTGCCTGCCACAACGCCCGGCTACTTTTTGTTGCAGTTGTCATTGTTGTTTAGCTGTCCTGGGCCAGGTTTGAACCCGCCACCCTCGGTATATGTGGCTGGCACCCTCACCACTGTGCTACAGGTGCTGAACCCATAGAAAGTGTCTTTAAGAAAAACATATCTCGTCTCGGCACCTGTGGCTCAACAGGCTAAGGCACCAACCACATACACCTGAGCTGGCAGGTTCGAATCCAGCCTGGGCCCACCAAACAACAACAATGACGGCTGCGAGCAAAAAATGGCCGGGTGTTGTGGTGGGCGCCTGTAGTCCCAGCTACTTGGGAGGTGGAGGCAAGAGACTCACTTGAGCCCAGGAATTGGAGGTTACTGTGAGCTGTGATGCCACGGCACTCTACCCAGGGTGACAGCTTGAGGCTCCGTCTCAAAAAAAAAAAAAGAAAAACACATCTCCTTCCCATCCCTGATTCTCAGTCTCTGGGGTACCAAGTTCCCCTCCCCAGAGGCAACTGCTAAGACCAGTTAATTGTGTTTTCTTCCAGAGATACACAAATATACACACAGACAATCAGTTTTATACCTGGATATATTCTCTCCTGTGAGTGAGGCGAGCACACTCAGAAGTCTGTTCAGGAGCTTGCACTTTTCATCTAGCAATGTATCTTGGAACCCTTTTATTAGAACACACACGGCTGCTTTCCTTTTAATGGCTGCGTTGTGCTCCACTGACCAGTCTCTTCTCAGCAGATCTTGAGGATTTTCCCCCAATCTTCCACTGTTTCAGAGAGTTGAGACAGTGAAAGATTGGGCACTACTCAGTGGCAGTGTGAACTTGAGTAATCTAGTGACTCTCTCTGTGCCCCCATTTCTGTGTCTAAAATAAGAATGACGACTGTAATCCCATATTGTTCCTTGAGAATTCCATGGATAAATGCCAAGTGCTGAGAATAGTGCTGTGAGTGCCAATAAACCTAGGTATTAGCCAATTTCATGACTGCTATAATCAAACTTACACGGGCAATTTTCCACATATTTAAGCAGGATACTTTTTTAGAGATAGAATTTATTTTTATTTTATTGTTATATTTGAAAGTTAAGAAACAGAATTTAAATGTTGTTAGCTACTGCCAAATTGCCTTCCACAGTACTTGTACCAACTTACTGTCCCACCAGGAGCGTACGTGTGTCTTGGTCCCCCACAACCTTGCCCACACAATTTGCAAATCTTTAGAATTTTGCCAGTCTTATTGATGAAAAATATTATCTAATTGTAGTTCTAATTACTAGTTATCTTATGAGTATAGTTGAGTGTCTTTTCATCTGTTTAAGAGCCATTTACAGACCTTTTCTATGAACTGTCCAACTACATCCTTTGCCCTTTTTTCTGTTGTTGATTTTTTTCCATATTAATTTATAAAAGATCTTTATATATAAAGAACATTAGGCCAAGCATGGTAGCAAATACCTGTAATTCCAAAGACTGAGGTGTAAGGATCGCCTGAGGCCGGGAGTTCAAGACCAGCCGGGGCAACATAGTGAGACCCTATCTCTATAAAAAATTCAAGTATTATCTGGTTGTCAGGTGGATCATGCCTGTAGTTCTAGCTACTTGAGAGGCTGAGATAAGAAGATACTTTGAACCCTAAAGTTTAATGTTGCAGTGAGCTATAATCATGCCACTGCACTCCAGCAACAAAGACCCTGTCTCTTAAGATAAAAACAAGAAATTTTTTGTAAAAGAAAATTAGCTTTTTGACTTTTTAGTGGTATTTTATAAGTCAAGTTGATACTTTTCTAGTCTGGGCTTTATGTCAGACATTCAAAGGCATGTTGCACTCTGAAATAATTTTTAAAATTCTGCTATATCGTCTGGCATGGTGGCTTATACCTGTAATCCTAGTACTCTGGAAGGCCAAGGTGAGAGGATCACTTGAGGTCAGCAGTTGGAGACCAGCCTGAGTAAAGCAAGACCCCATCTTTACTAAAAATAGAAAAATAAGCTGGGCGTGGTGGCGGGTGCCTATTCTACCAGCTACTAGGGAGGCAGGAAGATTGCTTGAGACCAGAGTTTAAGGTTGCTGTGAGTTAGGTTGATGCCATGACACCTTTGCCTGGGGCAATAGAGTAAAACTTTGTCCCAAAAAACTAGTCTCTCATATCTTCTTCTGGTATTTTTATAATTTTTTACAGTTATATTTTTGACATGTCTGGAATGAGATAAATGGATCCTATTTTATTTTTATCTACATGGTTACCTATTTATCTTAACACCATTTATTAAATAAACCAATTTCCCCCAAATAAGTCGACATGCCTTCTTCATCATACTCTAAATTTCCCTATGTGTTTTGGTCTACTTATGTTCTTTTTATTCTCATCCATTAACTTGTTTATCCATGTACCATTAATGTATTGCTTTAATTCAACATGCTTAATAAAACAGGTCTTTTAGTTAGCTTTTAGGGCTAGCCTTCTCATATTACTTTTATTTATTATCTATTTTTATAAATTTTCCTGGATGAGCTTTCTTGTCTATTGTTTATATGGGAAATTTAAAGCAAGTTTGCCTAGTGAAAAATAATCTTATTGGTACTTTTTTTTTTTTTTTTGAGACAGAGTCTCTCTATGTTGCCCTGGGTAGAGTGCTGTGATATCACAGCTCTCAGCAACCTCCAACTCTTGGGCTTAAGCGATTCTCTTGCCTCAGCCTCCCAAGTAGCTGGGACTACAGGTGCCCAGCACAAGGCCTGGCTATTTTTTGGTTGTAGTTGTCACTGTTGTTTAGCTGGCCCGGACTAGGTTCAAACCCACCAGCTCCGGTGTATGTGGCTGGTGCAGTAACCACTGTGCTATGGCTGCCGAGCCTCTTCCTGGTATTTTTAATAGGGTTGTGTATGTTCTTTGGGATCTGAGGGAATTAATGTTTAGATGAATTTTTATCTTTGGGTCTTATATATAACTGTTATGAATATCTCTTTATTTGTTTTTTTTTAAAATTTATTTAATACTTTTTTGAGACAGAATCTCACCCTGTTGCCCTGGCTAAGTGCCATGGCATTGTAGCTCACAGCAACCTCAAATTCTTGGGCTCAAGTGATCCTCTTGCCTCTGCCTCCTCAGTAACTGCGACTACAAGTGCCTGCATAATTTTTCTATTTTTAGTAGAGAAGGGTCTTGCTCTTGCTTAGGCTAGTCTCACACTTCTGAGCTCAAGCAATCCACCCGCCTCAGCCTCCCTAAGTATTAGGATTACAGGCGTGAGCCACTACTCCTAATGTTATAAATCTCTCCTGCACTTTGAGTAGTGCTGTATATGATATGGACCTTGTATTTGTGTAGAACTGTGGGCTGTATAAAGTGCTTATGTGCATGACACATCATTTAATCCTCACAGCAGGTTTTAGTGGTGTGATTGTCTCTGTTTTCAGGATGAAGGACCTGAGGCTTAAAAAGGTTAACAAACTTGCTAGAGTGAATGCAGCTGGCTAATGGCACAACTTTAATTTAATTTAATTTAATTTAATTTAATTTAATTTATTTATATATATTTTTGAGATAGAGTCTCATTTTGTTGCCCTCAGTAGAGTTCTGTGACATCACAGCTCACAGCATCTTCAAATTCCTGGGCTTAAGCGATTCTCTTGCCTCAGCCTCCCAGATAGCTGGGACGACAGGTGCCTGCCACAATGCCAGCTATTTTTTTAGAGATGAGTTCTCACTCTGGCTCTGGCTCATGGTGGTCTTGAACTCATGAGCTCAGGCAATCCACCTTCCTCAGCTTCCCAGAGTGCTAGGATTATAGGCAGGAGCACTCTCCGAGTACTGTCACCTGTTAATTTTTTTAGCTTTGGACGAGGTCTGGACTTTTGGTCCTGACCTCTGGAGGAGGTGATGGGAATAGACAAATAAATGATGAAGGGGCCAACATTGTGGAGGGTTTGCCTTTATTTCAAATTCTTGATAGATTGTTCATTTGGTTGACTCCTCCCAAGTGGATCCACGGTGCTAGGTGAATACTCTGTGCACTAAGCTCTGTACCACACGCTCTGGAAAGGTATGAGGGAGGCAGTCTCAGCCCTTGAGGGGCTAACAGGCTGTCAGTTCAGCGATATTTTCTCTGGCTAGGAAAAAGAGTGACTATTGGTCTTCAAAATTGCTGGCCAGCATCGCCAGGTCACACCCAGAGAACTCTTAACTGCAGTTTCACAAAGGTTGTGGTCCAAAATTTGTTAAAGAGGCTCGGCGCCTGTGGCTCAAGAGGCTAAGGCACCACCATGTACACCTGAGCTGGAGGGTTCGAATCCAGCCCAGGCCCACCAACCAACAACGTCGGCTACAACCCCAAAATGGCTAGGTGTTGTGGCGGGCGCCTGTAGTCCCAGCTACTTGGGAGGCAGAGGCAGGAGACTCGCTTGAGCCCAGGAATTGGAGGTTGCTGTGAGCTGTGAAGCCACAGCACTCTATCCAGGGTGACAGCTTGAGGCTCTGTCTCAA
>CAUYRH010168901.1:0-10693 GCA_963574655.1 Perodicticus potto
AAAAAAAAAAAAACCAAAAAAACAAAAAAACAAAAGAACTGCCATCAATAAACCAGGTGTTTTCAGGATTAGGTAAGGGAAAAAGAGAAACATTTGGAAAGGGTGTAGTGTTACAATAGGATTTATAGGGAGATGAGATTGAGAGAATGCAGGGGTTGGAGAGGAGCAGGATGGGTAGTGAAAGGTGGGAACCAGCAAGAATCGTCAAGGTTGCTTGCAATTTTGAGAGAGTATCTCTACCTAGTAGGGGAACATTGCATGAAGGAATAATAAGGAATGAATATGAGAATGGGTGTCCAGAAAGTGTGCAGCATAAAGGTGGAGTAACATGGGAGTGGATTACATTACCATTAATACCCATCACCTAGATCTCTGTTCTAAAGGACCTTTCTTTATAAGATGGCAGCATGGAAGAGTTTGCTCACATGTCTATTATAAAAGAAATTGGCTTACTTTCCACTAGCAAATTCCTCCAGAGTTTAGACTTTGTAATGATCCACAGGGCACTCTGATCCTCCGGGAACCGTGAATCTTCAATAGCTACGCCCAGAAGTTCAGGAAATTCAGGCATGTTTTGGGTACATCTGCAAACTAGGTCCCCAGGAAAACTTGGGCAGAATTTTGCCTTATTCTGGGAATGTCTGTAAACCAAATTCTCAGAAGAACTTGGTTCATTAAACTTGCAGTGAGGCCTTTTGCAGGTTGGACACAGTTTGTGGGCAGCATTTTGCTTTGGGCATAGTTTTGCCCAGTGACCTGGCCTGCTACACTTAAAACACAGTCCTGGGGAAAATCTTGTCTTTTTTTTTTTTTTTTTTTTTTTTGTAGAGACAGAGTCTTACTTTATCACCCTCAGAGTGCCATGGCGTCACACAGCTCACAGCAACCTCCAACTCCTGGAGGAATTAGGCAGTTCTCTTGCCTTAGCCTCCCAAGTAGCTAAGACTACTGGAGCCCACCACAACGCCCGGCTATTTTTCTGTTTGGCAGTTTGGCCGAGGTTGGGTTTGAGCCCGCCACCTTTGGTATATGGGGCCGGCGCCCTACTCCATGAGCCACAGGCGCTGCCCTAAAATCTTGTCTTTTTCTAGTGTACCCTGGGGAATTCTGAGAAACTGCCTGGGTTTTGCCTAATGGCAGAAGCCAATAACTGGAATCTTGAGAGCTGCTGCCTTTTAAAAGTGTCCTCATGATTATTAAAAACTTTAAAAGCCAGGTTAATAAGATCTCGTTGAGGGGTTTGGGGGCCTTGGGGAGATATTTTGAGTTTTTTTCCAATGTCAGGTGCAGACTGAGAGTTAAAATACATGAGTCTGTCTTCATAGCTCTCCGGCGATAGGGTAGTATATTGCTGGAGAGCTTTGTTAAGATGAACTAAAAACTGGGCAGGATTTTCATCCCGTTTTTGGGTAATTTATTTTAACTTACGTAATTGACAGCTTTATGGGCTGCTTTAGCCCCTCTAAGAGACACTGGACCATGTGGTTATGGATTCTAGTAGCATCAGTTTGGTAATTCCAATTGGGGTCCTCTCGGGGAACAGCCCTAGTGCCTTCTGGCATATTTTGATCTGTTCTGCATAGGTCTTCAGCATAAATTTGGACTTGAGTCCAGACTTGCTCTCTTTCCTCTGAAGTTAGAGTGGAGGTGAGGATAATATATAAATCAGGCCAGGTTAAATCATATGATTGAGTTAAATATCTAAATTCTTGAGAGTATTTTTTGGGATCCGTAGAGAATGAGCCTAATCTTTGATTTATGTGGGAGAGATCTAAGAGAGAAAATGGAGCATGAACCCTGGCAATGCCTTCTGTTCCCACAACCTCTTGGAGTGGGTATAGAGGTTGTGATATTTTGGAAGTGGAAGGTGCAGAGGCATGGCCAGACCTAGTATGAGGCGGGGAAGCTGGGTCTGGCACATTTTTCTGGCCCAGGTTAGCCATTTTTTTTCTTTTACTGCGTGTTGGGGAATTAGAGAAGGGGAGGGGGGGTGGAAGTTGGAGAGGGAGGAAGTCAAGGTGGGTGGTTATTTGAAGGTATTCGAGCCAGGAGAATTTGAGAGGGTTCACAGGATGAACAGAGGGAAAGAATATTTTGGAGTATAAGAAATGCATGGATGTAAGGAATCTCTGACCATTTGGCTAATTTGTGACAGTAATTTTTAAGATTAGTGAGAATTGAGATATCAAAGGTGCCATGTTTAGGCTAATGTGAGCCATTGCCAAGTTTGTACATAGGCCAAGCAGTATTACGTAGAAAAATGAGGCATTTAGGTTTGAGGTCAGGGTAAACACGTAGAGATTTGAGGTTAGTTAGAAGACAGCTTAGAGGTAAAGAAGGGGGAATCCGTGACTGAGTGGTGCCTATAGTCAAAACTGGGGGAAGAAAGTAAATGAGATTAAAGATAACACGAAGAGGCTGTTTGCGGAAAATAAAGGGAACTTAGGGACCAGTAAACCTGAAACTGCAATAAAAGGATCGAGACTGCAACCAGAGAGGGTGCCGTTTGCTTGTCAGCCGAATCTAGGCCTTCAGGAAGATATTAGATGAGTGAACCTACCTGGTTCACTGGACAGAACTACCAAAAATAATCCAAACTTAATACTAAAAACAATCCAAATCTACAGTAGGGTTGGCGAGGCTGGCGTTGGGAGATTACCCAGACTCTCCACTCATGACTTTGGTCAAAAGTGGGCTTTTACCTCTGTATATGACTTCAACCTACTGTCTACAGTAGGACACCAGAGAAGCAGGACAGGAGGGGGAGGGCGCTCAGCCTCTGAGTATGTGTAAAAGGAGTAGAGAGATCATATAAAAATATGAAACAGCATGAAAAGGGTAGGGGAGAGGAGAAGGTAGAGTAGGAATAGGAAGAGTAAAGAAGTGTATAGAAATCGTTTAGGGAAGAGCTCACCTTAGTATGAAGCGGATGAATCGTAGGTAAGGTCAGAGAGTGTACCGGTTCTCTTCGTCCCCCAGGAATAAGGGTCCATTTGGTTAGGTTTGGTGGGATGTATTTTCAGCCCCACAAAGGGGTTTTACTCCAGGGAGTCATAGGCACCATATGAAAGGTTGTGGACCCAAGGATAAAATCATTCTGAGACGCGAGATGAAAGGAAAACGGAGATCCAATTCATGCAGTTAAAGTGGCCTTTATTCCACCTAGAGTACAGGTGGGGGTGAGATTCCTGACCAGGGAGAAATCCACACGTGGGCTATGGTGGACAGGGATTTAAAGGGTTAGGGCCGTCAGGATTGGTGGGGCCATGAACTTGACCCTGTCTGGGCAGGGCAAGTTTATTTGGGCAGGTACACCTCATCTATCAGGTGTCATTATGCTTTTCTTTTGTTATTGTTGGGGATTCATTGAGGGCACAAGATACCAGGTTACACTGATTGCATTTGTTAGGTAAAGTCCTTATAATTGTGTCTTGCCCCCAAAAGGTGTGTCACACGCCGAGACCCCACCCCCTTCCTACTTCCATCTCTTTGCTCTTTCCTTCTCCCACCCCCTCCCTTCTTCCCTTTCCCTGTTCTTCCTTTCCCCCACCCCCCTCCCTCCTCCTCTCTCTCTCTGTCTCCCCTTCCATACCCCCCACTTGGTGCTAGGTCATTAATTTTCCTCATATCAAAATTTACTTTTCTTGGTGATGCTTTACTAAGAATGTGTTCCACTTCCATCCAGGTTAATACAAAGGCTGTAAAGTATCTTTTTTTAATGACTGAATAGTATTCCATGGTATACTTATACACCACAGCTTATTAATCCATTCCTGAGTTGGTGGGCATTTAGGCTGTTTCTGCATTTTGGCGATTGTAAATTGAGCTGCAACAAACAGTCTAGTGCTAGTGTCCTTATAATAAAAGGATTTTTTTCCTTCTGGATAGATGCCCAGTAATGGGATTGCAGGATCAAATGGGAGGTCTAGCTTGAGTTCTTTGAGCGTTCTCCATACTTCCTTCCAAAAAGATTATATGAGTTTGCAGTCCCACCAGCAGTGTAAAAGTGTTCCTTTCTCTCCACATTCACGCCAGCACCTGCAGTTTTTGAGATTTGGTGATGTGGGCCGTGTGGGCCATCTGGTGTACTGATGCACCCTGGCTTTGTTTTTATTGCTAAAAACTGCCTTAGCTATACGGGGTTTTTTCTGGTACAAAATAAAAAATTATTTTTTCCAAGTCTTGAAAGTATGATGTTGGTATTTTAATAGGGATGGCATTGAATCGGCAGATCACTTTGCTAAGTATAGACATTTTCATAATGTTGATTCTTCCCAGCCATGAGCATGGTTCTTCCATTTGTTAATATCTTCTGCTATTTCTTTTCTTGGGGTTTCATAATTTTCTTTATAGAGGTCCTTCATCTCTTTTGTTAGGTATTTTATTTTCTTTGAAGCTATGGTGAAGGGAGTTGTATACTTAATTAACCTCTCATCTTGGCTGTTATTGGTGTATACAAAGGCTACTGACTTGTGGAAATAGATTTTATATCCTGAGACATTACAGTATTTTTTGATGACTTCCAGGAGTCTTGTGGTTGAGTCTTTGGGGTTCTTTAGGTATAAGATCATATCCTCAGCAAAGAGGGAGAGTTTGACTTCCTCTGCTCGTACTTGGATGCCCTTTATTTCCTTCTCTTGCCTGATTGTATTGACTAGAACTTCCAGCACTATGTTGAATAGTAATGGTGACAGAGGACAACCTTGTGTGATTCCAGTTCTAAGTGGAAAAACTTTAAGTTTTACTCCATTCAGTAAACTATTAGATGTGGGTTTGTCATAGACAGCTTTGATCAATTTAAGAAATATTTCTTCCTGTACCCAACTGTCATTCAGCATAAGGTTGTTTAATTTACATGTCTTTGTGTGGGGCTGAACATTTTTGTTGGAGTTGAGTTCCATCTTTAGTGCCTTGTGGTCTGAGAAGATACAAGGTAACATTTCAATTCGTTTGATTCTGTTGAGGTTTGTTTTGTCTAGGATACGATCAATTTTGGAGAATGTTCCGTGGGGTGATGAGAAGAATGTATATTCTTGAGCTTCGAGACAGAGTGTTCTATGTATATCTATCAAGCACAGTTGTTTTAACGTCTCATGTAAGTCCCTAATATCTTTGTTTAATTTCTGTTTAGAAGATCTGTCCAACTCTTAAAAGGAATGTTAAAGTCCCCTGTTATTATGGTGTTATAGGATATCATATTGCTCAGATTAATTAAGGTCTCTTTCAAGAATCTAGGAGTATTTAAATTGGGTGCATAACTATTTAGTATTGAAATGTCTTCTTGTTGTATTTTTCCCTTGACCAATATGAAGTGACCATCTTTGTCTTTTTTGACTTTAGTTGCTTTAAATCCACATGTATCTGAAAATAAGTTTGTGACCCCTCTTTTCTTCTGAATTCCGTTTGGCTGAAAAATTGTCTTCCAACTTTTAACTCTGATTTTTAATTTGTCTTTTGAGTCTAGGTGTGTTTCTTGAAGACAGCAAATGGATGGCTTGTGTTTTTTGTTCTAGTCTGCCAGTCTGTGCCTCTTCAGTGGGAAATTCAAGTCATTGACATTTATTGAGAAATTGATAAGTGTGGTAGCATTCTATTCATCTTATTTGGTGAAAGTCCATTGCTTAGTTTTATGTTTTGCATCATTGTGGAAGCTAGGTTCTGTCCTTTAATTTCTGGGTGCTTACTTTGCTGGTGGTCCATTGTGATGGTCAGTGTGTATAACAGATTGAAGCATTTCCTGTAGAGCTGGTCTTGTTGAGGCAAACTTCCTCAATGTTTGCATATCAGTAAAAGATTTGATATCTCTGTCAATTTTAAAGCTTAGCTAAGCAGGATATAGAATTCTAGGCTGGAGATTGTTTTGTTTAAGTAGATTAAAGGTAGATGACCATTGTCTTCTGGCTTGAAAAGTATCATTAGAGCAGTCTGCAGTCCCCCTGATGGATTTGTCCCTGTAGGTCAATTGGTGCTTACTCTTGGCAGCTTGCAGAATCTTTTCTTTAGTCTTGACTTTGGACAGGTTCATCACAATGTGTCTTGGAGAAGCTCTGTGAGAGTTGAGGTGACCTGGGATCCAATATTCCTCTGAAAGGAGTGTGTCAGAATCTTTGGTGATATTTGGGAAATTTTCATTTATAATATTCTCTAGTGTGGCTTCTATTCCTCTGGGGCATTCTTTTTACCTGTCTGGGATACCTATAACCCATATGTTTGAACGCTTCATAAAGTCCCATAATTCTGTCAGTGAACGTTCTGCTTTCTCTCTTTTCTTTTCTGCCTCTAACTAACTGAGTTATCTCAAGAGCTTTGTCCTCTACTGCTGAGATTCTTTCTTCTGTATGGTCTAATCTGTTGTTGATACTTTCTACTGCATCTTTAAGTTCCCTAATTGACTGCTTCAGTTCCTTCAGCTCTGCTGTATCCTTTCTATATTCTTCATATCATTCATCTCTTACTTGATTCTGTTTTTGGATTTCCTTTTGGTTATTTTCCATTTTCTCAGCAATTGCCTTCATTGTTTTCATCATCTGTATTTTAAATTCCCCTCTGTCATTTCTAACATTTCTTTATAGGTGGAATCCTGTGCAGTAGCTACTTCATGATCCCTTGGTGGGGGGGTTGCTCTGGAGTGGTTTTTCATGTTGCCAGGATTTTTCTGTTGATTCTTCCTCATGTTTTCTTGCCCTAATTTTCCTTTTACTTCCTTTTGCTCTTTAAGTTACCATGCCTCTGGCCTAAGATTTCGATGAGTCCTTTTGATATAGGACCAAAAGGATGAGAAGATTGAAGAGCAAGAAGGGAAAAAAGATTAAAAAGAAAAAAAAAAGGGTGGCACCTGTGGCTCAGTGAGTAGGGTGCCGGCCCCATATGCCAGAGGTGGTGGGTTCAAACACAGCCCCGGCCAAAAAATGAAAAAAAAAAAAAAAAAAAAAAGAAAGAAAAAGGAGAAAAGAAACAGAGTAAAAGAAAATATTGACAAAAAGAAGAGAGGCAGAGAAAGAGGCAGACAGGAGTAATAAAGGTGTACAGTAGGGTATCTTGACCCAACCTTAAAAAACCCCTCCATTTGGTCAGTGCTGGGTTATGTGGTTCCCTTGAGGTCAGCAGCTCTTTGTCAGCCTGAATAGACACGGTACCCCACCTCCACCAAATAGAGAGGGAAGACAAAAATACTATAAATCAAACCAAAACAAACAGAAAACCTTATAGGATAAAATTAGGGGAAAAAAACAAATAATAGGGGCAGAAACACTAGCAAAAACGAAGTTCTTATTATTAAAGAAGGCAACAAGGGAAAATTATATTTAAACTGGATAAATGAAGAAAGAAAAGAAAAAAAATCTATAGGGAAAATGTTGAAATTAAATCAGTATATATATCTTGCTGAATATTGTCTGGGCAACAGGTGATCTTCTGGGTTATGAGATGTTAATCACAATGCTGATACAGTTGTATGAGACGGAGACTGGAGTCCTCTTCTGGTTTCTCAAACCCTGAAGGATTAAGAGCCTAAATCTCTCTTCAACCCACTTAAAAGAAACTTCAATAGGGCGGCACCTGTGGCTCAAAGTAGTAGGGCGCCGGCCCCATATGCTGGAAATGGAGGATTCAAACCCAGCCCCTGCCAAAAACTACAAAAAAAAAAAAAAAAAAAAAGACACTTCAAAACATTAACCTTGGCTAAGTAGAAGCTTTCCCAGGAAAGCACTTGTCTCTGGGATCTCTCCTGAAGTGGCTGCCCGCTTATCCAGTGTGCCAAAACCTGTCTCACTCTATGCCCCTGAAGGCCGAGGTTGCAAGGCAGCCCTCCTACTGCCAAAAACTGAAGGCTCTGTTCTTCCCCAGTGTCTCAGTCCCGGCCTTTGGCACTGCTCAGTCACTAGATCACTTGCCCAAGGTCCCCCAGCCTGAGCCTCGCTCTGTGACTGTTCCTGAGGGCGGAACCTGCATGGGCAATTCCCCCACAATGGCTTTGCATGGGTGCAGCGGCCACAGTCAAACAATATTAGCTCCATTCTGGCTCAGTGGCTCAGTCCATCCGCACTCTCCCCCAAGTTCTCCCAAGGTAGTTCAACCGAGTGCCCATGTCCAAAAAATAAAACAACCCACTGGGAAGGCTTTCACTGTTTGCAATCTTGCTGCTGTTATAGTTACAGCAGTGGCAACCACAGCGTCAGACCAAAGGAACACAACCACTTGCCATTTCTCTACTGCTTTTGTCCTCCTCCTGGGATCCAGAAGTCTCTTGCTATCTCCCTGCATCCCCAAAGGGATGTTTCTTCCAGAGCCCAAATGCCAGAGATGTCTGGAGTCTTATCTCCCCAGTCTCACTGCACCCAGTTGCAAAGAAGCTGTTACTGGGTAGCCATCTTCCTCCCTCTTCCAGATGTCATCATGTTAAGTGAAACAAGCCATATTTTCCATATTTTTTGTATGTTTCTTATCTGTGAGATTTTTTTAATCTTCCAACCCTTCTGTTTTTCATTTCTGCCATCATATTTTATTCCCGCAACCTCTTTTGTTCTCCAGTCTTTTAAACAATGCCATCCTATTCCTTTTTTTGCCTTTTATGTCTCCAGGGATAATGTTAATAATACAGTTTTTGAAGTTTTCTTCTCCCTGCATAGTGTCTATTTTTCCATGTTTTTTTTCTGTTTTTTATCTCTCTTTTTCAGTAAATGGCTTTTCTAAAGTTGTTCGTACGTAAGAATGGATCTGAATACTTACTGAAAGCTCTTAGTTCATGGGTGCAGCTGGCTAACTTTAGGGTGATCTGACTGGGCTGCTTTTGGAATTAGATTCCCCTGAGAAATATCTCCTGTTTTCTGTCTGGATGGTGTAGACATGGATTCCCTAGAAGTCAAAGGGAAATGAGAGGTGGAGATTTCTGTATTTGGTATATTGTTCTATATTATTCCTGTTTCAGTGTGATACTTGTGCTCTCAAATTTGCTTGCTTCTCTCTATCCAGAGGCTCTCTATTTTATCTTCTTTAGAAAATAAAATTTGTAGTCTCTGTTGGGTTGGAGGGAGGCATTCTCCACCCATGATAAGTAGTGATGGGATCTGAAGGTCCTCAACTGCCCTACCAACCAACCCTTTTGTCTTCGAACTCATCTTTACCCCATTCTTCCAGAGACATCTTGTACTGTTGCAGGACTGGGAAATTGAAACCAATAGACTTTCACCAAAGATTATAGGGGAAGGAAGTTGGTTTTTTTTAGACAGAGCCTCAAGCTGTCGCCCTGTGTAGAGTGCTGTGGCATCACAGCTCACAGCAACCTCCAACTCCTAGGCTCAAGTGATTCTCCTGCCTCTGCCTCCCAAGTAGCTGGGACTACAGGTACCCAGCACAACACCCGGCTATTTTTTGGTTGTAGCTGTCATTGTTGTTTGGCGGGCCAGGGCTGGATTCGAACCCGCCAGCTCAGGTGTATGTGGCTGGTGCCTTAGCCGCTGGAGCCACAGGCACTGAGCCTAGGGGAATTAATTTTATTTTAACCAGCGGAGCCACGGCAGATTAGAATTCAGAATGGCTGAGCTCCCTGATTAGCTCTGTCCTTGCTTGTTCTTTTACTGGACTCACAAGTAGACAAAGGAATTACCATATTATTTCTCATTGGAAGTGTCAAATCATGTGCAGGGTTTATAGAAGCAGAAGCAAGCACCAAGTGTTAGTTTCAAGGACCTAGGAAGCTAAGTTTTATAACTTCTTAATGGCTGGGTTACCATGGGGAAGACCTTGCAGGTATGTCTTTGGGCTTCTCTAAGAAACCTTTCTATTTTTAGCCTTTACTTTTCCTGGGTATCCTCCTTTAGTACCACAAATTTCTGAGTTTTGAAGGGTTCTGTGCTGGAAATCATGTTGCTTCTCTGCTTTTTTCATAGCCAACTTAGGAATCTGTGTGGTCATTTACCACTTGTATCTGCTTTCCACTTCTCAAATTGTTTCTGTAGACCTTTCATGTTCTCATTGTTCTTACAGGTTTATTATGCCTTAAGAAACTTTAATGTGGGCAGAGTGTGGTGGCTCACACAAGTAATCTTAGCACTCTGGGAGGCCAAGGCAGGTGGATAACTTGAGCTCAGGAATTTGAGATCAGCCTAAGCAAAAGGGAAACCCCTATCTCTACTAAATAGAAAAATTAGCTAGGTGTTGTGGTGGATGCCTATAGTCCCAGCTACTCAGGAGAATGGGGCAAGAGGATCACTGGAACCCAGGAGTTTGAGGTTATTGTGAGCTAGGCTGATGCCATTGTGGCAGTCTAACCTGGGAAATACTGTCAGACTTTGTCAAAAAAAAAAAAAAAAAGAGGCTCGGCGCCGGTGGCTCAACGGGCTAAGGCGCCAGCCACGTACACCTGAGCTGGTGGGTTCGAATCCAGCCCGGGTCCGCCAAACAACAATGATGGCTGCAACCAAAAAATGGCCAGGCATTGTGGCGGGTGCCTGTAGTCCCAGCTACTTGAGAGGCGGAGGCAGGAGACTCGCTTGAGCCCAGGAATTGGAGGTTGCTGTGAGCTGTGATGTCACTGCACTCTATCCAGGGTGACAGCTTGAGGCTCTGTCTAAAAAAAAAAAAAAAAAAAAAAAAAGAGAAAGGGAGAGAGGAGGAAGGGAAGGAGGGAGAGGAAGGGACAGAAGAAGGGAGGAAAAGAAAAGAAACTTCACTGTGGCGTTAGCGAGTTTAGAAG
>CAUYRH010168902.1:0-18060 GCA_963574655.1 Perodicticus potto
CCTGTAGTCCCAGCTACTTGGGAGGCGGAGGCAGGAGACTCGCTTGAGCCCAGGAATTGGAGGTTGCTGTGAGCTGTGATGCCATAGCACTCTATCCAGGGTGACAGCTTGAGGCTCTGTCTCAAAAAAAAAAAAAAAAAACATTGTCCATACATACAACAGATTATTATTTAGCCACATACAAGGTGGAAGAATTAATACATGTCGCAGAAAAGTACAAGCCTCAAAAATGTTCTGCTAAGTGAAAGAATCTAGACCCCAAAAGGCAACCTATTGTATGATTCCATGTATATGAAATGTGCATAACAAGTCTATAGAGATGGAAAGTTAATGATTTGCAGAGGCTGAGAATGGGTTGAGGAGTGAGTGCAAATGGGTGTAATGTCTCTTTGGGGGGTAATGGAAATGTTCTAAAATTAGAAAGTAGTGATGGCCACAAGGTTACTAAAAGTCAGTTACTTATAAAAATAAGTTAATAATAAGAGAAAAGAAAGTAAGGTAGAATTCAAAAATATTTTTAAGCCCCATATATCTTTTGAGCTTATTATATTTTATCCAATTATTATAGCCATCACAGTTATTATAAAGAAAATTAAAAATAGAGAAAAGTATTATTTTGATGTTAATTACCTGGAGAGATAATCACCACTTAGAGGTTTTTAATGTATTTCTTTCTAGTCTTTTTCAAATCATAAATATTTTTTAAATCCATATGTTTTTAGTTGTGTGTAGAACACATATGTAAGCTTTATATATAAGGTAAAAAGCTTATATATGTGACTCTGAATAATAGAAACTATCAAAGAAATCTCAGCATTTTTTAGCAAAGTGGAAATCCTGTTTAGTCAAGATTCTGAATAAAATAAAATTACTGAGATTAAAAAAAAAGAAAGGCATCTGGCCCTGTTTCCTGTGACGTCCATACTCATAGCACCAAAGAGACACCAGCCGGCCCCGTGGGACTCAGCAACAACCTTCCGCACAAAGCAATATATTGTCGGCCATCTGAGTGGGGAAAGTCCGGGAGACTGTTTTTCTCACTTTCTACCCATGTGTGGTGTCAGCCACAAGCCCCAGAATACTAAAACTTTGAGCTCCGTGACCTGGCTCTCTTGAAGGGGAAGGTACCGTTACAATTGCCAGTCATTCCACCTGCTGCGCGGAGCAGCCAGGAACCTCCAGGGATGGAAATGCCTTCTCATTAGGCCACACTCCTAAGTGCCCAGTTTCTCCCTTTGGAAGGTGAGGGAAAACCAGAAAGTAGGGGGCTGGGTGCCCAAAGCCACAACCCCTGTGGCTCAGACTTACCCGAGTCTATGTACCAGCAGGTGCTCAACCCTCCTACCTTCCTCTTGGCCTCCTGCCAGGTAGATTATCCTGCTTCTCTTAGAACAGCAGTTCTCAACCTGTGGGTCGCAGCATTAGGGAGGTTGAGAACCACTGTCTTAGAACATGCACAGCTCTGCCCTCCCCCCGAAACCAGGAGCACAGAGGCTAAATGCAAACTCGTGGAGCAAGTTAGCCCGGCTGGCCATGGAATGGTTAAAACCAGGCCTGGTGCTGAGCACAGGCCACCCCCTTGGCCACCTCCTCTCATCAGTAGTTATCCCTGCTCAACAGGAGTTTGGAATCCAGCGGTGGAAGCCACTTGTTCCTATTTGGTCATGTAGTGCGCTGAGCTTATTAGAAGCTGTCAGTGCCGAGTGGGAGCAGCAAAGCCAGAAATGGGGGCAAGCATGGGTCAGGTGCCAGGAAGACTGGGGCAGGGTGCCAAGTGCATAAAGCAAAGGCACCTCCCTAGCCTTGCAGTGACCACCCTGGAGATGGAACAGATTCAGTAAGTCAGACCCAGCAGAAAGAAAATGATGACAAATCCCCGCAAGTCTGGCCATTGTTTGGCAGTGTGAGGACTAACAGCAAAACGACCCACCCAGAGTGGCAGGCAAGACGGACAGGCCCTCCCTGAAAAGGGTTAGGAGGACACCACCATTCTCACTCGTCGATTTTAAAGAGGCATTGTTTCCAAACATCCATGCCTTCAAGCCTCATTTCTTCATTTGGAAATGGGATTTGATATGGTGGTATGAGGGGGGGAAATTCCTAATCACCAACCTTGTGACCAAAAGCAAGTCCTTCTAATAAGGAGTCAAAGACACAAGAGAAAGGACTCTGACAGCTGAGTGTCCTCCTGGTTTGCGAGGAGAGAGGAGAGGTCTTTTTAGCTTTTATTTCTTTCAAATCCTGAAGTGAGATGCCTATAAAACTACCCATGTGCACAAACAGCCTCTATGTTTAGAAAAGCAAAAGTATAGGACTGAAAGGCATTCTTAAGAGGGAAGAGGGGGCCACTAGACAGGAATGGAACAATGAGAGAAAAACTGCACTAATGAAACCCCTGTTAGCTAGGAAAGAACATGTAACAGGGGGACCCAACTCCAGCTGTGAGGACCAGAGTTATCTTTGGAGCACTTAGCAAAGTGAAGACATTCATATTAAAAACAAGCACTGTTAGAACACTGTACTTCCTGGAAACGCATGTTAACAAACCAAATACCAGTCTGCGACTGCTGGTTAAAAGAAAAATCCAACTTCTTATAGCACTGAAAATAGTTCAGCACAAACTCCCAGCATCAAAGCAACTCCAGCCGTGAAAACTTAGCACATGTCTTTACCAAACACTTCAGGGTGGCTTGTGGATAAATCACGTGTTTAATTTTATCTTGCAAATTAAAATCAAGTCATGTTAAAAGCAATCTCATTAGGAAGATGAGAAAAAACCAAGAAGTATGAGCCCACGTGGAAGACCCACTGGCCAGAATGGGTCATTGCTGGGGCCCTTCCAGCTCCTAACATGACAAAGACAGCAGCCCCCCAGACACACAGCCAGACCCTGATGCACTCAGAGGTCGGACAACGGTGATGCCCTGAGGACAGCCCCTGGGCAGGTGCACGAGGAAGCACTCTTCTCAAGCCATATTCCAGGGGTTTTGCTCAAATTGAGGATTTTTCCTATTGAAATGAAGATCTATGAAGGAGGGGCACTGTCCTAACCATGCTGTGGTTCTGATATTTGGTCTTCGAGTAACTAGTCTCAGGGCGATTGGGGTGTTGATGGAAAAGAGAAAGTGGGGGATTTTTGCTAAGTATCTGGAGACTATCTGGAAGTCCCAACATTCCCTGGCCCTACTGAAGCCCAGCAGGCTTATGAGGAAACATTATACTTTAAATTACACCTGAATTTGGGATGTGATTCTTCTCCATCCTGTGCATACACATGGGAGAGGGGGAGACTTTCTCTCAAATTTCTCTTAGGAATCCTGAGTCTACCTCCTCACCCAAGGAAACAAGCTCATTTTACTGATGTCAGAAAAAGACGTCACCAGCCTGGCCTGGGAATAACACATGGGAAATTGAAGACAGTAGTATAATTAAGTTCACAAAAGGCCAATTCTCACGGCCATATTTCAAATGCTCATAACGTCTTCTCATCCATTCTACCACATCTTTCCTTCATAATATATTCTGAGTGAAAAAATATGTATAATGGATTTTTCTGAGATACTCGATTAGTCCTATAAAAAGAGAAAAATAAGTTTTCAATAAAGAAATGTAACCAAATGGGTAAAGCTGACAGTGAAAACCCAACTTCAAAGTAATTACGCATTTCGTTGGAGTTTTTGACCCCAACAAAGGGTGACAAGGTGCTGCCATTAGAAACAGCAGCCCTTGTGCTCCTGTTTTAACTGATATTTCAATGAATGTTTACTCAGAAACCATCCTTGGGTGTTGACGTTATATTTCCAACAGCCCCAGTAAAGAGCATCTGTCCTTTCTCCCTGCTTCCTTCCTCACTGCTCAGCCTCTTCCAAGCTGTTCTTCCCCGCTGATGGAAACCCCTCCCCAGAAAGTCCCAGGAACAATCTCCCTACTGGAATCACTTCTTACCCTGACCATGTTGGCACTCATTGTCTCTGCTTCTAATTTATCTCCTGCAGAACTAGCATCTGCTTTTCAAACTCAGGGGTCTTCTAGGTCTCCTACCCCCCAGACATGCCAGACTTCCACCTTGGGTAGCCCAATTTGTCCGGGAGGTTTCAGAGGCATCCAGTTGTGGGCGCGTCCCCAGCTTCCAGCCCGCCCACACTTCTCTGGAGCCTCCACGCTTCTGCACACCGAGTTTGAGGTGCCGTTAGCGCCATCACAGCTGAAGTCCCCATCTGTCTACCCCTCACAGGCCTCTGCTTCTCTTCTGGCAGCTTCATCAAGACAAGACATTTGTCCCCTGCTCAAGCTGCCCACATCACGACTCAATCTATAGCTGGTCTCCCTGCCTGCGGTGTCACCATCTCCTATCCATACGATTCTGTGTTTTCTGAAAATAAGTTGGAACAGAATGTCCCACTGCCTTCCTGGAAAGCCTCTCGTGGCTTCCCGCCATCTGGGGAATCAGTACAGGCCCCTTGTCGTGCTCCTCAAGGCCCCAGGCCCCCGCCATCAGATGGCGCCACTGCACCTGACCACCGTGCCGTGCGCTGGAGCTGCGGAGGGAGGACCCGACCAGCAGCTGCTCTCAGTCTCAGCAGACGCCTTTCCATTCTGTCAGCCAATTTCTCATGGCCTTCCGGGCTCCAGGAGGTTCAGGGCTTTGTGCCCACCCTTCTCAGGGCACAGCTGCGGGCTGTGACACTGCTGAGAAGTGACAAGAGGTGGGCTCAGTGACCTCCCCTCCATCGTGTTGCAGTGGCCCGGCTCCTGTGTTTACCACCTGCACAAAGGCCGTAATGCCCATTCTTCCTTTCTCCTTTTCTCTCAGTCAGTAAAAAACTGTCTTAATTTAAAGAGTGTTCACAGTTTCTTTCTTTATAAAAAAATAATAATAAAGAAAAAGAAAAAAGCAGCAGCATCTAGAATCTACTAATTCTACCAGCTGTGAGCAGGCGGAAAGCGGTCTATGCAAATTAAAGTGCAGTGACCACGCCCACTGGGCAGAGAGGGCCAATCAGTTGTCTGGTCTCTGGCCTCTCAACTGCCTTATTTCCCTGCTAGGCTCGCCTTGCACTTGACCTCCTCACATACTCATCCTTTCTAACTCCCGTGCGGTCCCGTAACTTCAAACTTAATGTGCCTTTCAAAAAATAAATACAGTACAAGATAAAATTAAACTTGGAAAACTGCTGAAGTACAAATAAGGATAAGAAAAATAAAATGGACCCATATATTAGGTTAATACAGTAGGACTAAATTAAATTATAGTACTCAATTCTAGAGGTACATCAAATCCTTTTTGGAATAAGGCAAATTTGCACAGTTAAAATTTGTGACCTACAAACTTGGCTCCAACTTTTGTCTCCGAAAATTAGAAACCACTAATGAATGGTTTGTCCCAAGAGTGGACTTCTGATGCACCGAGCATTAAAAATTAATGCAGAGAGTCACAGGCGCCGAGCCACGTACACCTGAGCTGGCGGGTTCGAATACAGCCCGGGCCCGCCAAGCAACAATGACGGCTGCAACCAAAAAATGGCCGGGCGTTGTGGCAGGCGCCTGTAATCCCAGCTACTTGGGAGGTGGAGGCAGGAGACTCCCTTGAGCCCAGGAACTGGAGGTTGCTGTGAGTTGTGACGCCACGGCACTCTATCCAGGGTGACAGCTTGAGGGTCTGTCTCAAAAAATAAATAAATAAATAAATAAATGCAGAGAAAACTTAAAGTCAAACTGAGTCTTACTAACCTTAAACCTTTCTTTAAGTGAAAGACGTTATTAGAAAGGTGATTGTAAAGACAATTTAAAATAATGTTTCCTAAAATGAAAAACGTTTCAAGAATTAACTGAAATACTGAAACAAAGTAAAGCTTTAAGTGTAAGACCCGAAGAGTACATGAATATTGGTTTACCTGACCCAGTGTCCAGCCAGTGACCTCATTTCTCATGACTAACCCATCTTCCTAAATCAGCCCTGTCCCACTGAGTCAGGCAGCACCAGCAGCCACTTGTCCTGGAGACCCCCTTTAACCCCAGAAGAAAATCCCCTGAGTTAGACCTTCTGCTCTCCAGTCAACAACCTACTGAGGGTAGCACTGTCCATGTCCTTCTCTCATGGAAACTCCACCCTCCCTATACCACCAACCTTTGTGAATACCTGGTTAAGTAGATAAAAGTTCCGATTTGATAAGCAAGGAAAATTCATATTGTTATCTCCATCTTTGAGGGACATTCTATGTGTTAGCACGACTTTTGTGTCCACAGCTTAACATTCTAAAAGTAAAGACTTAAGCCTTCTGTGTGCATGATAAAAGGGTTTGTAAACTACCGAACTTCACACCAAAATGTAATCTATTATTGTTAGGACTAATTATTGTTAGTCCTGTTTACAACTGTTAATGATGCATAATGTAAAATGTCCTACATTGCAAAAAGGACTGTGGTAAATTGCTCTCTCATACCCCCCGTGCATACTAACTGCTTCCCTTTTCCCATAGGCAACCCTCCGGCCACAGGCACTGGAACTTTGCTGATAACTCTGGAAGACGTGAACGACAATGCTCCCTTCATTTACCCCACGGTAGCCGAAGTCTGTGACGATGCCAAGAACCTTAGTGTGGTCATTCTGAGCGCATCAGACAAGGATCTTCACCCAAACACAGATCCTTTTAAATTTGAAATCCACAAACAAACCATTCCTGATAAAGTCTGGAAGATCTCCAAGATCAACAGTAAGTCTGGTTAAAACATTCTGCTCCGATTCTTCTGGCTTTGAACTTAGTTTCTCTTCCCCGAAGTGCTTTTTCTCTGCTATTCTCTCTTGTATTTCCCTTTGGGTTAAGTTATTTATACCTTATAAGTACCAATAATTTTCCCACCAGCAAACAAATAGAATTGATAGAGATATTAAATTTCAGTTTCTTATAAAAGCCAACGTGGAAGTTCCCTCTTCTGCTCCCGCCCTGATACTTTCTGGACTGTACGCCTGTGCTGTGCCCCCAGCTGTATCCACTCTGCGTGCTATAGATCAGATGACTAAGGTGCCGTCTCTGCATTTCTGCCATCCCAGGTTACCCAGTAACGAGACTGTGATACTTTGCTCATCCTCTTCCTCTTCTTCTTTTTTTTTTTTCTTTTAATTTAACTTCACAGATTCTTTCTTCGCCAGTAGCTTGCCCAGAATTTAGCCAACCTACCCAGTCTTAGGCTTTCAAAAGAGAGGGGTCTCTGTTTCTCCCCCCACATCTCCTGGCTCTGCTGTCTCTCCTGTCCCAGAGACAGAGAACTGGATCTGCAGTAACTTTTACTGCACATTGGAGAGAGTTTCCATGCTGCACTGTGCCTGCCTTCAAAAGAGACTAAGAAAAGAGAGGCACTGGGATAAGAAATGTTACAAAGCCTTTAGCCACTAATCTTCCATTTCATGCTGCAGACTTCCTCCAACTTGACTGGCGGGTAGTCTAACGATGACCTTGGCTTTTCTTTCAAATCCTTGGCTTTTATCCTCCATGTTGATATCTTCTTCCATGTGTCCTCTCTTTCCTTTATAAAACTTGCAAGAAACATCTCTTTCTACCAAGCTTGCCACATGGGCAGGTGGAATTCAAAACATGGCCCAGCATCTGCCATCTGCCTTATTAAGACTGATACACCAAAGTGTTGAATTATGAAATATCCCTACATCCACACCGTGTCACCTGCTTTCCTCCCCAAATGTGAAGGAACTTCTAAGTTCATGATGTCTTACAGTAAAATCAAAAAAAAAAAAAAAAAGAAAAAGAAAGAACTCACACATTAGACATATACCCTGTCTTCAATATTCTATTTTTGACCCAGTCCGGATTCCTACTTCTTACATCAAAAGTAGAATTTTTAAGGAAGATAGGGAATTACTCATTTCATTAACTTGTGAAATGTATTGTACCATTGCGCATAAAATTTTTTATTTAAAAATCCCATATCTATTGTTACAGCCCTATCTCGTATCTTATTTTATTATTGCCTTTCTCTGGTTATTGATTCTATTTGCCTATTTGTCTATTTTATTGCTTTTTAAAGAATTAATTCTGTTACCCTGATTATTTTTTAATTAAAACAGCCTTTCTCTTGTTCTAGGGGTTAGTGTTCTATTTGCGAGTTTTTATGGATGTAGCTTATTTGAATAGTCATTACCAGTTCTTTCCAACTGGAACTTTCTCATTCGAGAGTTTCTCCTCTACGTGAGGGAGACGAGAAAGTGTCCTTGAGTTAATCTGCCCTTTACTGGGGTGATCGTCACATTGGCCCTTTCTGGTGCTGTCACCTTCTGGTAATCATCACGCTTCATCTGTTTAGATTTCTAGCGCTCTTGATTTTATTTCCCTCCTGATTTTATTTAACGGATAAATGCCTTCTCAACATCTTTTTGTTGTCCCAATCTTTTTTCTAAATAGATTGTTGATGCCCAGAAAGGGGTAATGTAAAAAAATAAAAATAAAAATCCTTGGTCATAGAGGACAGCCAGAGACCAAAGAACAAGCCAGCAGAGGTGAGCACTGCTTACTGTCACCTGGTAGCCTCCACCATGACAGATACTTCCATCAAACGTAGGATTAGGGGAGTGAAGGAGAAGCTTACAGATCCAGTCCCCACACTGTGGATTCCCCCCAAATCTCAGTCTGTGGAGTGAGGATTGATAAACACAGAAGCTACGGAACTTACCTCCATGACAACACATAGGGGTCCTGTCACATTTAGAGCAGTACATTTTCACCTTAGCTTTCTAGCTGCTGAATGCAGTCTTTGTCAAGATGGTTTTATGAGTATAATAAGTTTGCAGAGAGGAATTCTTGCTAATCTTCTTCACAACAGTAGATCCCCTTGAAATTAATGATAAGAGCAGTGAGCCACGGGACTGTGTGATACAGGAAATTTTCTATCTCTTCCTGCCCAACACTGGAACCACCAGCCACGTGTGGGTCCCAGGCACTTGGAACATGGCAGGTGCCCCTGAGGAGCTGAATTTATGTTCATACCTGATGTTAATGAATTTAAATTCTAACATTTCCATGATTATAAATTAAAATGTAATACCTATTTTGTGTGATTTTAGTCACCCGAACCTTACTCCTTTATTGGGGAAAGACTGATCCCCTCTCACAAAGGACCTTCTTGTCTTTACAGATACGCACGCCCTGGTAAGCCTTCTTCAAAATCTGAACAAAGCAAACTACAACCTGCCCGTCATGGTGACAGATTCAGGGAAACCACCCATGACGAATGTCACAGATCTCAGGGTACAGGTGTGCTCCTGCAAGAATTCCAAAGTGGACTGCAACGCCGCGGGGGCCCTACATGCCAGCATCCCCTCCCTCTTGCTCCTCTGCCTCTTCAGTCTGGCTTGTAAGTTGGCTTAACTCCCGCGCATGCACAAGTAGGAAAACGTAACTTCACCGGGTTCACAGAACTAGTTCTTCCCCATATATCTTTCCAAGAAAATGTATCCCCAAGGAACCGTTCATTTTTAGTTTGTGTCTGTGTGATGGAAAATGTCACGTGTATAAATGCTCCAACTAATATTTAAAGGCATCTTAGCAATCTCCAGCCAGCCAGTCTGAGGAACTGTGCAAAGGCCTCATTGCCACTCTGCAAACCAGGTGATAAACAAAACTCCCTGAAGGTGCCACTCAACTGAGCTAATAAAGGTGTGCCTGGATTAGTTAACTGGTCTACCAGAGGCCTACTTCTCTCCTACATTGTAGAGAACAACCTAGAATAAACTAGAATAATCTGCAAGGTTAAAGTAGATACTAGGCCTTTCTAAGAAAAGCCATGAGAATTCATAGACAGAGACTGGGCTATCGGGAAAATGATAAATGTATAATTCACCATTTTTTCTCTCACTAACTGGTAGTAATGACTATAATATGAAACATTATTTTAAACAAATGAATTATTATGCCAAGTAATGTAGATGTGAGCGTAAAAGGAATAAATACATGTCAAATATTTCTTATTTATGAAATACTAGTCCAATTTTAACTCTAGCGATTATTCATATATAGCTATTGCCATCCAAAAGCCTTTGGGGGCCTTGGTATTTACATTTTGAAGAGGTATCTGTGTAACTGTGACTTAGGAAGTTGGGAGACTGACAGAAAATGAAAACAGCAGGTTTTACATCCTCGTGACAATGGCAGGTAAATCAACAGGAAATCACACGTTCCAACAGTGGACGTTCACTGTGTTTAAAGGTCTGTGCAGGGCAGGAGTCCTGTGAGTGGGATTAAGAAGGAGGAGCCCTGACAGCCTCTTGCTGGCCCTTTAGACTGTGTGTTTCCAAAACAGAATGTACATCTTCCCCCTCCTGACCAACCCTTCTGCCTGCTTGCCTTTGAAGACTGTGCCCTCCCCATCATCGTCATCCCCATCACCACCCCCAGCACCATCCCCATCATCACCATCATCCCCTCACCATCCCCATCATCACCATCATCCCCATGCCTTCCTCCAAGTCCTCCAGCTGCAAAGCCCACCAGAGTCTCAGGGTCTCACCTTCCCTCCATCACTGCCTTTACCCTCCTTTCTCAGATCCTCATCCCCACTTACCTGGAGCATCACCCTGGCTTTCTAAATGCATCTCTGCATGAGGACTTAAGGGAGAGAGACCCTGGGCATTGAGACATCTCCCCATGGGTGCCACCCTTTAGTCTTCTCTATAAAGTAGGCGACAATTTCATTTGCAGAGGACAAAGGGATGGACATGGGACTGGGGACTGAGAAGAAATTAGGAAAGATTGTCAAAGCTTGAATAACTTTGTGGATAGATACAAGGGTTACCAGAAAGCAGGGGTGACCCAGAGAAGATCAGATGCAGTCTTAGTCTGTTCAAGCTGCTATAACAAAATACCAGAAAGTGGTGGCTTGTGAATAACAGAAATTTATTTCTCACAGTTCTAGAATCTGGAAAGTCCAAGATCAAGGTACTAGCAGATGTGGTGTGCAGGGGCACCTTCTCCCTGTGCCCTCACTTGGTTGAGGCAGCTGTCTGGGACCTCTTTTATAAAGACACTAATCCCATTCACAAAGGCTCTCCCCAAAGGCCCAACCTCCTAATACCATCACCTTGGTGATTAGGTTTCAACATACGAAATTTAGGGACTACAAACATTCAGACAATAGCAAATACCATGCAGTTATAGCAACATATCATGATTGTTCATCCTTTGCTTTGCTGACAGACATCCTAGACTAGATTCCTACAGTCTAGAACTATGTCCTTCATGAGCATGTACCTTGTGGTGCCTGGCTTGCTGAGTCGTCACTGTCAACCTGCAGGAGGTCATCCTCATGGGGTGGAGGCCATCCTTGTAGGAGACTGCAGCAGATCTCAACCATGGCTGCACAACAACCAGCTGGGGAACTTGTGAACATGCATCTGCCCACACCAGGGCCCTCCCCTATCACTGGAAGTGTGGCTCAGCAGGTGCCTCTAAGGCACTGAGACCATCAAAGCCACCACAGCGAGGGACTCTACCCTGTAGGTAGAGGCCCCTCACGTCCAGACAGCATCCTCTGCTCCGGTCCTCAGCCTGGACAGATGCTGCTCCTTTAGTTCACCACCAGTAGGGAAAAGGAGGAGGAGGGAGAATCTAAGAACAGGTGAGGAGACACTCACCACTGGCCATGCTGGGAAAGTTTAGCTCCAGGGAGAAGGATGCAGCGAGAGGGACAGAGCCCACCCAACAGGAGCATGCCTGTAGCACCAACTTCCCAAAAGGTATTTAAGTAGCTTGAAAGCTTGAAGAACTAAAAATGGGTAAGACGAGACGTTCAATTAGACTCACAGAGAACAGAAACCAACTAGGAAGAGCTGGAGACAGAAGTAAGGACACTAATCTTGGCCTGAGCTTCCTGTCACCTCCATGGTGCTCGCAGTGTACAGCCACCACCACGGGATGACATCAAGGCCTAGATGGAGAGGCGGGTCCTAAGTGCTGTTAGAGACAGAGCCACTTAGGGAACACTTTCAACCTTAAATTTCTGGGCTCAGAATCCTGGAGATTGTGATCTGTGGGTCTAGATTAGGACTTGGGAGGGGGTAGGAGACAGAGGGACACAGGACAGATGGATGAAAGGAAATACATGTTTCTTCTCCCTTTCTTCTATTCTTTTGTTGGTTCTTTTTTTTTTTTTTTCTTCCTTCCTTTTTCTTCAAGAAATAAAATATTATAGGCAAAAACAAAATCCTCTCTGTTCCTCTCTCTGGTTCTATTTTCTGTTCTCTCTCCCCAGAGACAAGAGTTTAACCCTTTTACTACACACTCACACAGCACGTACACTTCTATTTCGTGCAGTTTGTCAGAACTTGCACAGTAATTCATGCTGCATTGGGCAAACAGTTCTGCAACTTGCTTTTCTTCCTCTCTGTATTATGTTTCCAAGATCCAGCAGAGTCATGCAGGGGTTGGCAAATTTTTTCTGTAAAGGGCTAGGCAGCAAAAATGTTGGGCTTTATGGATCATATCGGGCATCAGACAGTTTCTACTTTTTTTTTTTTTTTTGTAGAGACAGAGTCTCACTTTGTCGCCCTTGGTAGAGTGCTGTGGTGTCACATAGCTCACAGCAACCTCCAACTCCTGGGCTTAGGCGATTCTCTTGCCTCAGCCTCCCAAGGAGCTGGGACTATAGGCACCCGCCACAACGCCTGGCTATTTTCCTGTTTTGCAGTTCAGCCGAGGCTGGGTTTGAACCTGCCACCTTCAATATATGGGGCCGGCGCCCTACTCAATGAGCCACAGGCGCCACCCAGTTTCTACTTTTTTATTATTTGTTTCTATCTTTGTCTTTCGTCACACTTCAAAAATGTGAAAACCATTCTTAGCCTTGGGGCTGCATAAGAACGGGCTGCAGGCTAGTCAACTCACAGGTGCAGTCCGCCCACCCCTGCTATGCCAGCATGTGTTGTCACTTGGACAGGGTACAACGAATTTTTCTGTCACAAACACATTGGAGTCATGTACGGTGTCCTGTGATGACCAGCTCGACTGCCATGAGAGATCTCTGTGTCCCTTGGGCTCCTCCAGTGAGGCCCAGCCAGACGCTGCTCAGGCAGGGGCAGTACAGTCTAGAGACAACATTCTCAGCACTTGAGAACAGCCAGAACTCACATTAAATGGTTTGGATAAACTGGAGGGCAGCATTTCCCATGTGATGCAAAAAGATAAAATTCTCTGTGTGTTTGCACGTGTGCATGTACATATATGTGGTGTGTGCATGCGTGTGTATACACAGAAGATAACTGAGTGGCCACATTACACATTACCCTCCAAAAACCCAATGACATGACATCAAAGCCTAACTCCTGCTGGCATACCTCTGAAGAACCCAGGCTCTGCAGGACACAGCTCACACGTCAGTCACCCTGTGCTAGCCACGATTTCTTAAGTGGAGAGTAGGGCCCCTGACCTTCTGCTTATTAAAATAGATTCCCAGGGCTGGGCAAAGTGGCTCACGCCTATAATCCAAGCACTTGGGAGGCCAAGGCAGGTGGATTGCCTGAGCTCACAGGTACGAGACCAGCCTGAGCCAGAGTGAGACCTCATCTCTAAAAATAGCTGGGCGTTGCTTGTGGTGGGCACATGTAGTCCCAGCTACTTGGGAGGCTGAGGCAAGAGAATCACGTAAGCCCAAGAGTTTGCGGTTGATGTGAGCTGTGATACCACAGCACTCTACCAAGGGTGACAAAGTAAAACTCTGTCTCAAAAAAATAAAAAAAGTAAAATAAAATAGATTCCCAGACCTGTCCAACCTATGACATCAATATCTCAAGTGACCGTGGCTTCCATCACAAGGCCCAGTGTTTGTGCCTTTTTATGCAATATTTTATAATAATGTACACTTCTGAAAATACCAATCTATAAAATATTAGTAAACCTTCATTGTCTTCCATTACAAGAAAATATAAATAGACATGGCAATATCTTCTTGTTACCTACAAGGGATTTTTCTTGTGCTCCTCACTTTGGAGAACGCTGAGATACCAATAATGTGCAGGTCCCGAGGGCTGCCCGTTTCTCATCTCTCTCAACTGAGCTCCTGGATCAAGTCAATCTGAAGCCTAATTGCCTGATATCCCCAAAACACTTGCCTCATGGTTAATGACATGGATAAAAGAGGCACGTATGCTATGTCTGAGATACCAAATGTGTGTGTGTTCTCACCTAAAGGAAGCTATCCTTTCTGGCACCACACAGACACCTACTGCAGGTAAGGGTACCTACAGGTCAACTCTAAATTATTCTCAAAATGGAGCTCAGCCTCTGGTGTTCTGCACCACAAAAACCCATACTGACCTACTTAACTTCCACAGGGTCCTTAGTCCAGCCCTGTATAAAATGCTTAAGATTGTTTAATATTGTTCATTTAAAAGTTAGAGATGCCTGCCAAAAATAATGATGTCTTAATTATATTCTTAGTCCAAGATGTCTTCCTAAGCAAAAAGGGCCATTCATAATAAGACAGGTGAGAAGCTGGTTGGGAACTGGCAGGAATTATAAACATGGGTACTGCCCCCTCAGCAGATGTCAAAGTATCCAGGCCAAGTGTTCCACTGGTAATGTGATATTGACAAGAGGCTGCCCAAAATGAGCCTAAAACCTTAAGCAAGGGCTGGAGATGTGGAGGGGGGCCTTCTAAAGGTGCTGAGATTAGATTTTAACTGCAAGGGTAGGATAGCTCTTCCCAACTCAGCCATAGCACTTGAAAGAATTTTGGGAGCCAGGAAGTAAGCTGGTAGAATCTACTTTATGTTGCCTTAGACCAGGGTCAACAAACTAAGTACACAGGCCATCTGGTCTGACGCCTGTTTTTGTAAATAAAGTTTTATTGGAACACAGCCATGTGCATCATTTACATATTGCTCATGGTGGTTTTCTGCCACGGTGACAGAGTTGAGTAGCTACAACAGAGACCATATGGCCTTGAAAGACAAAAATACTGACTCTCTGGCCCTATACAGAAAAAGTTTGCTGGCTTCTGCTTTACAGCAACGTTCATAAGACCTCCGTGTAAAATGAGAGCAGAAGTTCACATCTGACAACACAGCAAGGACAAAATGGATCTTTCGCCATCCCTCAAATAATATTTAGATGCAAGAACACTTGCATTAACCAAGTACCCCGATGTTCTGTGGCTTTTTTCTATATTTTTTTCATCATTCTGGTGATTTTATCCCACTTTACAGATGAGAAAACTGATGCTCAGAAAGGTCCCCAGGCAAGTAATCAGCGAGGCTAGCATTTGCCATCAGACTGCCTCCTTTATGGCAACAGATAATAAAAACATTCCAATTTATGATGGTACTGTCAATGGCTTTATTGCAGCTGAGAATGGAGCTGAAGGATCTGCTTTTCCTTCCCTGACATCTGAAAATAAAGGAAATAAAACTAATGATATCGAAAGTAATAAAAAATGTAAATGAAGTTATTTTTATTGCCAATTGTTGTACAAATTCTGTGTTGATGGCACTGAGGGGATGCAGAATTCCTCCCTTGGCACCCTTCCCACCCCCAGCAAAGCAAATGGCCTTGTCCTCTTGCTGTGTCTGACGTCTCCCCAGCGCAGCTCTGTGTGGTAGAGCAAGTCTCAGGAAGGCACCTTTCTTTGACCATTGCACTAGGCTCAATCAATCCGTTATAGCAAAAACAGATCAGGCAACTCATCTGTTAAACAAGTACCAAAATTAAATGTCTCTATGTTGGGGTGGGAGACCACCTCAGTCACAATAAAGAAGTTTAAAGAGGTGACCAAGGTGAGCAGAAGACAGCTACTAAACTTTTTTTAAATTCCAATTTTTTAATTAAGGTATTATTTGCATGCAAAACAATCTACCCATTTTAAGTGTATGGTTTGATGCCTTTTGGTAACTGTACACAATTGTGTAGCCACAACACAATCAGGATATGGTCTCCTTTGCTGTTGACCCCGTGCCCTGAATCCAGGCCCTCACTGATCTGGTTTCCATAATAATAGGTTTGCCTTTTCTAGAATTTCCTAGAGTATATCAATATTTTGTTCCTGTTTATTGTGAAATGTACTTTAAGCAGAGAAGACCCTGAAAAAGCACTACGCCAGACAAAAAGGGCTGTCCTCTCCATAAAGATGTCCCTGAGCTGTGATCTGCAAAGGAGCTCTGGTCCTTTAAAGGCTACAACTTGGGGACAATGACAGTTGACCCTCGAGGGCTCTCTATGCATGTGCCAGCTAAGCACTTTACATAAATTATATAGATTACCTCATGTAATCATCTCAGTAGCCCTAGGAGGTGGAATTATAGTCTGACTTAAAACAGGAATTTAAGACTCTAATTTGAAAACAAGGGACTGAAGTCTAATTTAGTGGATTTTATTCAGCTAAATCTTTTTTTACCCTATTTTTAACTGATTTGCCCACCAGGAGACAGTTGGAAATATCTAGGCACGTTTTGATTATCATGCCCGGGAGGCATGTAGCAGGTGTAGGCCAGGGATGCTACAAAGCACCAACCCGGACAGGACGGCCCCCACATGCAGAATGACCCACCTCGGGTGTTGGTAGCACTAAGGTTGGGAAACCCCCACTCTAACCAAAACTGGACACAGAAAGTGGAGACACTGCACCAGCCTGACAATACTAATGGCCTTTGACCATTTAAAATACAAAAAAAGGCCAGGTGCAATGGCTTGTGTCTGTAATCCTAACACTGCGGGAGGCCAAGGCAAGTTGGTTCCTTAAGCTCAGGAGTTCAAGACCAGCCTGAACAACAGTGATACCCTGTCTCTACTAAAAATAAAGAAACAGCCTGGCATTTTGGGGGGTGCCTGTAGTCCCAGCTACTCAGGAGGCTGGGGCAGGAAGATTGCTTGAGCCCAGGAGTTTGAGGTTGCTATGAACTATGATGCCATAGCACTCTACTGAGGGTGACAGAGTGAGACTCTGTCTCAGAAAAAAAATAAAATACAAAAAAGGAATATTTATACAACCTAAAAGAACATCTTAAAGAATGTTCTTCCCAGTGGCGCCTGTGGCTCAAAGGAATAGAGCGCCAGCCCCATGTACCGGAGGTGGTGGGTTTAAACCCAGCCCCGGCCAAAGGCTGCAAAAAAAAAAGAATGTTCTTTCTTGTAGACTTCTTTAAAAACAGTCTAGATTTTACATCTGTCTTGCAACTTGGCTGTAAATGAGACCCAGTCATTATAAAACTGAAAAGACTGCCTCATAACCTGTGGAGTTCTGAGTAGAAGGTGCTTTGGGAGGGAGGCAGGCCTTGGCAGGTAGGCGCAGCAACAAGGGCTGATGAGCAAGGACACAGCGTCGGCTGACTCCTCCCTCCTCCTCTCCCTCCTCTTGATGGCGCTCTCTCACAGAGCCCCAGAGGGAAGAAGGGCCTTGGCAACGGTAGCTGTAGACACAGTAGTTTACTCCATTTGGTGAAATCTCAGTCCTGGGCTGGTTTTCAGCACTCCTCTTCTGGAATTGCATGGACACCAAAATGCTTACTGCAGGCAAAAACACGCTTGGTTTTGAAACTGGATCTAGGCATCCTGAAGACAGAGTTTTCTCCCCACTGCCAATGCTGAGTTGAGCCTGACGATACTGACAAGCTCTCTGACCCGAGCATCCCTCAGCAGGAACTGAGGTGACAGCTCTTGAATACACCCTATGCCAATGTCCCCTTCTGTGAACTTTTCCCTGAGCGACATGTTCTCATGGCCCACAGCTTTATTTCCTTGGGAACACAGCGCCACTTTCATGATTCACTGAGTAATGCCCCAAAGATGTCTTCATTCTAATCCATGGAATCTGTGAACAGGTTACTATAAGAAACTTCACTGAAGGCTAGGCGCCTGTGGCTCAATGGGCTAAGGCGCCAGCCACGTACACCTGAGCTGGCGGGTTCGAATCCAGCCCGGGCCTGCCAAACAACAAAGACGGCTGCAACCAAAAAGTGGCCTGGCGTTGTGGCGGGTGCCTGTAATCCCAGCTACTCGGGAGGCAGAGGCAGGAGACTCGCTTGAGCCCAGGAATTGGAGGTTGCTGTGAGCTGTGATGCCACGGCAC
>CAUYRH010168903.1:0-10821 GCA_963574655.1 Perodicticus potto
TGGGGGCAGTCTTCTCTGGAGTGGCCAGTCTGACCACATTGGAAGCACTTGTTTTTCGCTCCTCTGGTTTCCCTCTGCCCCTGAAGGTTGCTCGTTTGTCAGAGTGCCATTACTAGAGCTGTCATTCTTTTCTGTTCCTTTAGGTGAGACATTTTTTAAGCTGATAGAAACTATCTATGACAAACCCACAGCCAATATTATCCTGAATAGAGAAAACCCGTCAGCATTCCTGGTTAGCACTGGAATCAGGTAAGGATGTCTCTTTTGGCCACTATTATTCAACACAGAGCTGGAAGTTCCAGCCAATGCAGTCAGGCAAGAGAAAGATGTAAATAATATCCAAATGGGAATGGAGGAGGTCATATTATTGCTCTTTGCAGATGATATGATCTTATACTTAGAAATCCAAAGGACTCAACCATGAGACTTCCAGAAGTGATCAAGTGATGTCTCAGGATATAAAATCAATGTCCACAAACCAGTAACTTTCATAAACGCCAATAGCAACCAAGCTGAGAATGAAATCAAAGACACAATTCTCTTCACAGCAGCTTCAAAGGAAATGAAATACCTGGAATATACCTAACAAAGGATGTAAACTTTACATCCTGAAAAAGAACTATGAAAACCTGAGAAAAGAATTAGAAGATGCTAACAAATAGAAGAACACACCATGCTCATTGCTGGGAAGAGTCAACGTTGTTAAAGTGTCTGAATGCCCCAAAGCCTAGACTTAACCCAATAACTATTAAAAAACCAACATACTTTGGAACACTTAAAACACTAATTCATTTGGAATGGAACCAGAGAAAATGCTGAATAGCCAATGCAACAGTAAGAAATAAAAAGAAATCTATAGGCATCACATTACCAGACTTCAGGTTATACTGCAAGTATATAGTGATGAAAACAGCATGATATTGGCATACAAATAGAGAACAGAGACCTATGGGACAGAACTGAGAACTTAAAGGTGAAGCCAGCCTGATACCACCATGTGATCTTCAATAAAGCAAACCAAAGTATACACTGGGGAGAAGAATCCCTATTTAATAAATGGTGCTGGGAAAACTGATTAGACACATGTAAAAGACTGACATTAGACCCAGATCTCTCATCACTTATAAGAATTTACTCCTGCTGGATAAAAGATTTAAATTTAAGACATGAAATAATAAAAACTCAAGAAGAAAGTTTGGGAAAACCTTTAAATGATGTTGGCTTGGGGAAAGATTTTATGAAGAAGACCCTTTTGACAATTAGACTGACAACAAAAATAAATAAATGAGACCTAATCTAGCTTTTGCATAGCTAAGGACAATACATAAAGCAAATAGAAAACTTTTAGAATTGGAGAAGATATTCGCATGTCAGAAATCAGATAAAGGGCTAATAACCAGAATCTACAAAGAACTCAAGCAAAAGAACAAGAAAAGGGCAAACAACTCTCTTAATCATTAGGCAAGAGGCATGAATAGTATGTGTGAAAAAAATGCTCATTGTCCCCCAACCTCCCCAAATGCCTCCCTCAACCCTCCCTCAGCCAAGGGGACATGAACCTTCCCCTGGTTCTCAGGGATACTGGGAGTCAGCAAAGGCTCAAAATACCAGGGGGAAGAATTTTAGAACATTATCTTCATTCGCCATAGACAAAAAAGCACAGGGAACACAACAATGAGAAAGCGCAAAATTCCACAGAACTGTGCACATAAAAATGGTTAAAACGGCAAATTTTATGTTATACATATTTTACCACAATAAAATTTAAAAAGCTCAGGGAAAACAAAAATGCAAAAAAAAAGAAAATGCTCATTGTCTCTAATCATCAGGAAAATTCAAATCAAACCCCCTACTGAGACATCACCTCTCCCCAGTGAGAATAGTCCCTATCACAAAATCCCGAAGCTGCAGATGCTAGTGTTAGTGTGGAGAGAAGGGTGCATTTAGAGGCTGTTGGTGGGATTACAAACGACCCCATTTTTGAACGACATATGAAGAATAGTCAAATATATAAAAGTAGACCTTCCCTTTGATCCTGCAACCCCATTACTAGGTATCTACCCAGAAGGAAAAAAAATAATTTTGCCATAAGGACATTTGCACTCAAATGTTTATAGTAGTTTAATTCACAATTGCAAAGATGTGGAAGCCACACCATTGCCCATCAACCTGTGAACGAATTAACAAACTGTGTTACATGTACATATATATACACCATGGAATATATATATATATATATTTTTTTTTTTTTCAAGAAGAACAGACTTTATTTTAAACATAAAAGTCCTATTTTCTTGTGAGGCAGCAACAAGGGTTTAGGTACAGGGAGTACATAAGTACGTAGCAATAGTATCTATCACTATTGGAAATGCTGTGTTTGGGGAGAATTGTGACAAAGATAAATTTTTTTAAAACTGGTTAATATTTCGATGCAGTAATCATCTGTTTTCTTTTCTGAATGTATTTATCTTCGTTCATTCTTTACGTGGTTTGTTTCTAGTCTTTATCTTAAATGTTGTTGTTATTATATTTTAAGACTTTTAAATTCTGTGAAGGCAAAAAGAGGAAACCTAATTAACACATGTATATGTAAAAATAAAAAAATATATAAAAGATTTATACAGCTTCAACAGACATGAAAGACAGAGAGTTTTAAAAAAGCAAATTATATTCTTCAACAGGGTTATATCAACAAAATATTGTTTAGGGCTGCTTTGCTTATTAATTTAGGCAGAGTCAAATGTAAAGGGTGGAGTTAAGTATTCTTAGCTTTATTTTGTAAATGCAGCACTTCTACTTGTTCAGTTTTGAAACATCACAGTTCCAAGCATTAAGGAATGAATCTTAAGTTTAGAATAGTTAATTTAGTAAAGGCAATTTTCTTTTGTTTTCCAGTCCTAATCTTGGACATAAAAAGGCTATAAATGCTGCCATTTTTATATCTATTTCCAGTGAAAACCAACCATTAAAAATGGGAGGAAAAAGCCTTTCATGTTGTCAGATATCCCAGTTAGCAAGAGCACCTTTTAGAAGACTGATCTGGACTGAGGTCACAAGCACAAGAAACATTTTAAACAAATTGAATAATCTTGTTCAAAAATAATTTTGGCATCCATGCTCACTATAATTAAGAGACAAAGCTAGTATTTTGAAAAAGCATAGTTGTTCACAAAAGCCATGACAAGTAAGACTTAGTCATGATCAGAAACAATTTATATGTTTTATCACCACAATGAAGAAACTGCTTATGGGTAAAAAAATAACTGACAAAGTGAATAATCAGAGAACAGCTTGTTTTGCTGAAAGATCCATGCCACCCATTTCTTTGTTTTTACTATGATGGAAGTCAATTTATTTAAAATTAAAAAAATTTAAATTATAATTACTAGTGAAGCTATTCTATTTATCATCTGTATAGTTTTCTACAGAATTATAGAGTATAAGTTTAGAAAACAATATTATGCATTCTGTTGAGAATAGTGTCATATTTCACTGGAAAGCTATAGACCCACTTAAAAAAAAAAACCACTTTATTTAACCAAAGATTAAATAAAATAGCTGAATGGATGTATAGTATATTTTTCAGACCATGATAAAGCTTATGCTTAAAAAGTAGCCCTTTGGCACTGGCAGTGAGCGTTGTTTTGTACCGAGTACTTTTTTTCCCTCCCAAATCTCAGGCTATTTCTCCCAAACCCGAGGTGTATGTCTGGCAGCCATACAATTCATTTACCTGCAGGTTCACATTTGCCTTCTAACCAAACTTTAGACTGAAGTTCCATTTATAAGGCTATAAATAATACATCTGAAACTTATTCTTCCATTCTGATTTTGAATTAAAGATATATGAAACTCTACAGAAAGATATGAATTAGACAAACGTACACACAGAGAAAACGGGAGAAAATCTGTTTACAAAGTAGCATCCTAGTTGTAAAATACCCTGTGGCCAGAGGAGATAGAGACAGAAGAGGAACAGAAGAGTACTGCAAAGAAAAGAAGACAGAGTTAATGACATTCAAGTAATAAAAAAATTGAAGGTTTTTTTCTTCTTTTTAAAGTTTTTAACCACCTCCTCCCCATTTATAGTAACTCATCTGATTTCAGTTTTACCTTTTCTTCTATATTCTGATAGGATGAATACTCAAGTGATGAAATGGTAAAGACAAAATGTATAACAAGGCAAAGAATCGAAGTTTTCAATCGGAAAATTTAGACACCAAATAATTAAGTTTTTACTGACTGAGAAGCCATAATGTATTATTTCTGAGTTAATTAGTTTTCGGTGGAAAATTATAAAATTCATCTATCTTACCAACTAAAACTTGACAGATTCATTCAAATGTTTGAATTTATCTGATTTATCTCACTATATCTCCATTTTAAAATTAACAGGGCTTATTTTAAATTACTTAGATGTTTTAAAGGTGCATGAGTATAGGAAGTCCTTTCAGAAGAGTTATTGCTGCCACTAGGTTTTCCTTGATGGACTATGTCTGGATTAGCTGACATATTAACCTAGTAATTTGGAAATATGGATGATAGATTCCCCTCTGACAGTGGTAACATTAGAAAACCAGACATGACACACTGCAGTATAAGTCTATAAATCCATGAGGGATAACAACACGCCTCCTGGGTCTGCATAGCTTCACAATCTATTTAAGACAGGGGTGTCCAACATTTTGGCTTCTCCGGGCCATATTGGAAGGAGAGTTGTCTTGGGACACACATTAAACACACAAACACAAATGAAAGGTTCATGAATAGCTTTCATGATATCTGCCACCATAGATAAGTTAAAAAGTCCTCATATAATAACCCCAATTATACAGTGGCTCATTCAGAAAGTGCTTTAAAATCATTGAGAGGTCCAATTTTGCAAACACTAATATAGAAATGTCCATGGCTAAGTAATAATATGTCTTTTTAATATTTTTTATTATAAAAGTAAAAGAAAATAGATAACATTAAACTAGTGGTATATTTGACATTGTATTTGAGAAACTAACGCATCAGTATCTGGCTCGATGGAAGTAGTTGCAATTCTCAGTGAGATCTCAAGGTGTTCATCAGGTATTTTGGTTCTAATTTTACTCCTAATGTGCTTCATTCTTGAAAATAGTTGCTTAGAAAGGTAGGTGTTGCCAAAAAGCAATGACATGAATAAAGCATGACTGTGAACCAAGGAATATTTGTCTCTGGGAAGATAGGATCTATAAAAGTCCAGTCAAGAAACATGATCAAATGTTTCTTTACGTTGAACATCAGACTGAAACTGTATGAATTCCATTTGAAAATTGGCAGGCAACATATTTATGTCGACTGAAAATGGAGTTGCAAATGCACCAAAATATTGATTATTTTCTCAGAAATCTTGTAATCGGTTTCAAATCTTATAATTCTCTGCTCTTTCTTCCTGCTAGAACTTCTTCATAATAAACTTGTGAAGTAAATCCACAGGAATTGAGAGAAATGAATAAAAGGAGAGAGGTGTGGAGAGGGAGGAGCTTTCTTCTTTTACTGAGAAGTAAAGAAGGGTGAAGGATTGGCAGAATTTAGTGCGCTAGTGATGTTAACAGCACAGATTTCCTGAGGGAGTGTGAGCTGAAGCCAGAAGATGGGACAGAAGGTCAAAGAGGGATGAAGGGCTGTGGGCTTCAGGGGCAAATAGGCCTCAGGTGATGAGTCTGGGGGGCTGGACTGGGAGGTGGTTGGTTCTGAGCAGCTGCTTTAGGTCCAACCTCAGAGAATTCATGTTCATTTAGCTCTTTCCACAGTCTTCAGAGAAATCTTCTAAATAGGCTTTACTAAGTGGAGAATGAATTCCACCAACTGTTCTTGGGTCCCTCAGAGAAATTAAATGCGTAGGCCTGGTTTCTGATGCAAAGACAATAATGTGAGTTGATACAGGAAATCCCTGACAATTGGGGCTATTATTTTGGATAATGTGTGAAAGAATCAGTAGGTTTTGCCTTCCAGGAGAGTTTCTGTTTTTAAAAAGGGAAGTCCTTTTTTTATTTTTAGACAGATTCTCACTATGTTGCCCTGGGTAGAGTGCTGTGACGTTACAGCTCACAGCAACCTCCTACTCTTGGGCTTAAGCGATTCTCTTGCCTCAGTCTCCCAAGTAGCTAGGACTATAGGTGCCCATCATGACACCCAGCTATTTTTTGTTGCTGTCATTGTTGATTAGCTGGCCTAGGCCGGGTTCGAACCTCTACCCTCAGTGCATGTGGCTGGTGCCGTAACCACTGTGCTATGGGCAGGGAACCAAAAGGAGAGTTCTTTACTAGAATGTTTGCACTACATTATTTTGACAAAAGATTTCTCCCAGAATGTATAAATAAGTCTCATCACTGTAGAATAAAATGGCAAACAAACAACAACAACAACACCACCAACAAAGACCTAAGGATTTTTGTTGTGAGCCCATCCCCACAGGTCAGCTCTGCCCAAGGCAGGGAAGGAAGAGCCCAAGAGGAGGTCAGGGGTGCCTGTCAGCTAAACCTGCTCCTGCAAAAAGTGGAAACGAAGGCAAAATAGGCAGCAACAAGGGATAAGTCTTCAGAGAAAAAAGTGCAACGAAAAGGGAAAAGGGGAGCAAAGGGAAAGCAGGTCAGAGTGGCTAACCAAAAGATAAAGAAGATTTACCTGCATAAAACAGAAACTAAAACCGAGAGTCCAGCCGCTGAGGAAGCAGAAGAGAAAGAAGCCGAGTCTGATCAGTATCACACACCATGTCTCTCAGTGGTCTCGTCTCCCTGCTGTACAATCCAGAGGAATATTTTTATCAACTATTTTGTAAGGGCAAGTTTTTTAGTAGCTCTAGAAGCATTTTTAAGAAGGAGGGAATCCCATTTTTTAAAGTGTAAATCCTTTTTTTTAAAAGAGGTGAAATCAGTCACTAATTGTTTATTTTTGGTACAACCAGAATATAGTTTGGGATGTTAAATTATGGGAGGCTTTGACTGTCTTAGGTGTGAGCTGGCATTCCATAGATGGGGGTTAGTTTTTATATCCTGTAATACAAAGCATACTAAATGGCAATATGGAGCCCTAGTCCTGTGTTTAATGTCTTGAACATTTTCAATTACTTCTATTCCCATGTTGTTTTTTAGCAGAATTGTTTCCTAAACAAAACCATTCCTGTGATCATGGCTCTCCTTGTCAGAATTGTGTTCACTCTGTAACATCTTTGGTTGTGGTAGTTCTGTTTTCCTAATAACTTTGTTACCATGCTGTGAAGGACTGAAAATTTGCGTATGTAGCATATATGGTAATAAATTGTGAATTGGTGGGACTTACATAACAGCTTATCAACATTTGAAGATACTGGTACTTGATATCCTCTTAAGGAAAATTTGCCTCCAAGTTTTAATCTGGAAAGTCACTGGAATAACTGTTTAAAAAAGAATTACAGTAAATGGCTTTTTAAATTTTGGGTACATATGTTAAGAATTGTGTACAAATTGAAATGTCTGTACTGATGCTCAACACAACCAATAAAATCTCAGCTACAAAAGAAAAAAAAAGACTTGAGGAGGTGAATTACAAAGGAAGATATGGGCATGGCCAATGCGTATATGAAGATGCTCCCAATATCAATAGTCATCAGGAAAATGCAAAGTAAAACCACACTGAGAAATCACTAAGCCCCCAGTAGAATGCCTAACAGTAAAATGTAAAACAGTAAAAATTAAAAACTGTAAATGTTGCCAAGGATGTGGGACAACCTATGTTCTCAACTATTGCCTATAAGAATATTAAACAATCCCTTAGTAAATCTGTTTTCTATCTTCTACTAAAGTTAAACAAACTAGTACTCTGTGGCTAGCATCTCCATTCTCAGGTATTTACTCACAAGAAATGAAGGTCAATGTACACAAAAAAGTGCACCAGAATGTTCATAGTTGCTTTATCTGCAATAGCCAAAACCCAGGACTATGCCCCAATATAAAAAATTGCAACTCAATCATACAATGGAATAGATATTAGTGGTAAAAATGAACAGCTTATACATGCAGCAATATACGTAAATCAAGCAGATATTGTGGTTGATGCAAAAAGCCAGATCCAAAGGAGGCTGTATTCCGTAAGTACATTCCTATGATGTTTTAAAACAGACAAAACTACCCTGTAGTGATGGTCATCAGAGCAGTGGCTGCTGGGAGGGTGGCTGAATGGAAGAAGGGAAAGGGAGCTCTCTATACCTTGATGGGGTCATGGATGATATGGCATGGTTGTATTTGTCAGGATTCACTGGTAGAGTTTTTACATGTAAATTGAACAGTTTGAAATGCTTACAATAAAAAGTTTTATTGTTAAGAAAAAAAATGATGAGTAACAAAAAGTATTAGCAAACTGAATCCAACAACACAGAGGATATAAAAGATTATTATATAAGCCAGGGATGCAGGCATTTTCAACACACGCAAATTAGTAAATGTGATTCAGGAATACAATGAAATAAAAAGCACATGATCGTCTCAATAGATGTAGAAAAAGCATTTGGTAAAATTCAATATCCCTTCATAAGAAAAGCTCTAAACAAACCAGGCATAGAAGGAATGTGTCTCAACATGGTGAAGGTCATATGTAACAACATACTAACATCATGCTGAGTGGGGGAAAAGCTCAAAGTCTTCCCTGTAAGAACTGGAACAAAACAGGGATGCCCACCTTCATCACGTTTATTCAACATATTACTGGATATCCTGGCCAGAGTAGTTAGGCAAGAGAAAGAAATAAAGAACATCCCAATTGGAAAGGAAGAAATCAAAGTAGCCTTGTTTGCAGATGACGAGATCTTACACGTAGAAAATCTAAAGACTCTACCATAAAGCTTTTAGACCTGATAAAATTCAGCAAAGTTGTAGGGTACAAAATCAACATACAAAAATCACCAGCATTTGTATATGTCAATAGCATATAATCTGAAAAAGAAATCAAGAAAGCAATATCATTTACAGTAGATTCAAGAATGTAAAATGCCTGGTAATCAATTGAACCAAAGAAATGAAAGATCTGTACAAGGGAAATTGAGAAACACTGATGAGAGAAATTGAAGAGAACACCAAAAAAAGGAAAATAGTCCATGCTCCTAGATCAGAAGAGCTAATATCATTAAAATGACCACAGCAAGCTACACATTCAATGTGATACCTACTAAAATACCAACATCATTTTTCACAAAATTAGAAAAAATAATCTGAAAATTCTCAGGGGAACTAAAATAGCACCCAAATACCTAAAGCAATCCTGAACAAAAAGAGCAAAGTTAAAGGTTTCACATTACCCTGCTTCAAAATATATTACAGGTTTATAGTAACCAAAACAGCATGATATTTGTATAAAAATAGACACATAGACCAATGGGACAGAATACAGAACCTAGAAATAAATCTATGTGTTTACCTATCTCTCACTCCAAATAAAAATGAACTCAAGATGGATTAAAGACTTCAACATGAGACCTAAACTACAAAACATAGAAGAAACACTCTAGGACTTTAGTCCGGGCAAAGACGTTTTGTGTAAGTCCTCAAAAGCATAGGCAACAACAACAAAAGTAGAAAAATGGGACTTATAAACTAAAAAGCCTCTGCACAGAAAAAGGTAAAATTAACACAGTGAAAAGGTCACCTGTTGAATGGGAGAGCATATTTAGAAACTATTTCTCTGACAAGGGACAAATATTCAGAATATGCAAAGTACTCAAAAGTAAATCAATAATAATAATAATAATCCATTAAGTGAGTAAAGCATCTGTATAGACATTTCTTAAAAGAATGCACACAAATGGTCAATAGATACATGGAAAAAGCTGAACATGGCTAAATATTAGGGAAATGCAAGTCAAAATCACAGTGAACCCCAGTTAGAATGGATATTACCAAAAACACACAAAAAAATGACTAATGCTGGCAAGGATGTGGAGAAAAGGGAACTCTTATCCACTGTTGGTGGAAACATATATTAGTGTAACTATTATGTAAAATATGGAGATTTCTTCAAAAACTAAACCAGAACTACCACACAACCCGACCATCCCACTACTGTTTATCCAAAGGAAATAAAGTCAGTATCTCAAGGGACCCTGCCCTGCTGTGTTTACTGCAGCACTGCTCACAAAAACAGAGATACGGAACAACATAAGTGTATATCAGTGGATAAGTAGGTAAAGAAAATATGGTTTATAAACACAGGAGAATACTATTTGGCCATAAAAAGGAATAAAAACCTCTCATGGAACTGGAGGTCATCATGTTAAGCGAAAGACAAATGTCACAGATTCTCATACATTAGACTGAAAAAGTTGATCTCCTGGAGGTGGAGAGTAGAGTGAGAGTTTCTAGAGACTGGGAAGGGTGGGGGTGGGGGGATGAAGAGGGAATTAGATGAAGAGAGGGAGGTTAATGGGCACAACATGTTTGACAGCATAGCGATTGCAGTTGTCAACAATGCTGCGTATTTCAAAATGGCTAGAAGAGTAAGTAGATGTGAAATGTTCCCAACACAAAGCAATGATAAATGCTTAAGGTGAAGGACTTTCTAAATTATACACTGACTCAATCATTATACATTCTGTGCATGTATCAAAATATCACATGTACCCATATAGGTAGAAATATTACATCTCAATGAAAAAATTAAAAAAACCAACAAACTAAAAAAAAAAAAAAAACCAACAAACTAAGCACAATGTGGGCTATTTAAAAAGGTACAAAAATTAGTAGCATGATAAAAATGCACACATAGATTCCCTTTAATTAAATCAACTTTCTTTTCCCATAAATGTAAGGAAAATAAAGGCTACTG